>CM046721.1:56945790-57149875 GCA_025584915.1 Monochamus saltuarius
ATCCCAAAAAATCAGTATTTAAACTTAAATTTAAAAAAAAAGTTATTGGTATAGCCTCCAAAATACGTAATTTAAATTTTTATGTTTACTGTTGTACTATCAAATTCAAAATTATTTCGAAGTAAAATCTAATTCTTATTTTATTAACTCACAAAGTTTTTGGAAGAGGTAAAAAGAAATTTAAAGTGCAACTTAACGTTACAATAAAAAAAAATAAAAGCGGTTTATCTTTAAATACTGAATTTGGGACTTTTCAAAATAGCAACGAAAAAGTTGGAATAAAAAAACCCATAGGGCCAAAAGTGAGTAATTGGGGCCAAAGAAATTGCAAATCACTCCTTCTTTCAAACAATTCAATTTGGCAAAAGATGCATCAGCATAAGTTAAAATAAATTTGGAATATTAAAATCTTTTTACAATATTTTAACTACGAATGCTTGTGAAAGGCGTTTAAAAAAGTCTCGCAGCCAGTAACTTTTTATTTTCATGCAGCTAGTCATGGTACAGTCACAAATCTCAAATAAGCACTAGAGAAAAACGAAACGCACTAGCCACAATACCACTATGACTAATATTACTTTTGGATTAACAGCAGTAGCTGGCAGATTGCTACGTTGTCGAACGTTACAGTCTTAAGGATTTTCTAAAAAACTTAATTATTTAGTTCATTAAAAGATAGTGAAACACAAAATTATGTTACATGAGCATTTACTCAACCTTAGTTGCACCTTAGTTTGTAATTTCGTAACAGTTTTGCATCTTATTGCAGTTGTACCTATTAATATTTTTTAAATGTGTATGCTGAAAAACTATTCGTTTTAGAATTTATTTTCATAAGTTTCTTGTTGCTTTTGGTAGGATATACAACCCTCTTTAGTATCGGCACTTATATTCCGGGAACCCTGTATATTGCGTGCATACTGTTCTGATGTGTTGCAAAATCCTTTTTATTTTCGTCACGTCGCGTCGTGTGTCGCGTTGTAGCAGTGTGGATATAAATGTGATGTCACACGCATAAAGTGATAAAAAAATGAATTTTTTTTTGTTTGAAAGAGTTTACGAGCAGCAGGTTGAGACCAGAATATGAAAGGAGGAGAAAAATGGTATCATGGCCCTTAAATTTATATATCTACATTTTCGAAATATCGTTATAATTTAGTTAATCGTCAGTGAAACAGCATGGATTTCGATCACTTAGTTATAAAATGTAGCTTACGAAAAATATACTGAAAAAAAAAGGCTAATTATGTTATTATGAAATTAATTACTATCTACTTGAACTATAATTGTAGAAAGTATTAAAAGTTACAGAATTCTTCTTCGACTCAGAATTTGAATTTGATCCTCTTAAAGTTAAATGTCCCTTAAATTGGTGAAATAGTATAACACGTATAATTGGTGATAATAGTAACGCAACGTGATATCACATGGCGTGGGAACAGTGGCACAAAAGTACATTTGTTGCATCTGTCGCATAGTCGCATGGCGTGGCGGGGCATAGCATCAAAGTAGTGTGCCCCTTCCTTTAACCCTTTCGCTACGACTTTATTTTGGAAAAGCGTGCTACCATTTTACTGATGGGATATATATGTCCCAGAAAGGCATGTGCAACCAAATTACGACTTTTAAATATTGATTTTTTTTAAATATAGGTCCTATTATGTAACTCTTGGCACACAAAATAAAACATATTACAACTTAGTATTAATTTTATTTTATACCAAATCAAAAATATAAACCGGGACGTATGTGTCCCAACAGTAGGCGATACTGGGACGAACGTGTCCCACCAGGAGTGAATGTGTGATATACCAGCTAAGCTATTACATATAAAAATGCAATGAATGCAGTTTATTTACAATATAAGAGTAACAATTATGACATATTTTCAACTTTAAATTACTGTTAAAATAAATATATTATAAAATAACTAATCAATATACTCATAACAATAACAGTCAATATCATTATCAGTCACTACATCAATAACATTCATTTACACACATAAACTACATCTATGTTTCATTTTACGGGCGGGACGTATATGTCCCGCTTGAAAAATATACTAATTCTATCAAAATTTGTCACAACAAATACGTGCAACTCTACATTGTTGCATATATATCAACTAAAACTTACCTTGCCATGTTATTAATTCTCTTTTACACTTGAAAAACACAAGAAGCTATCAAAATAACAAAAGCACCATGTGCACCTGTTCACATATTAGGGACTTACTGAAATATCTAACCTCATATATAAATTCTGGCGGGAGGTAGCGAGTGCCAAACTATAAATTACTATTGGGACAGCAGTCAATGTAAAAGTAGTACTGCTTTCGACCAACAGTGATTGAAATATTTCGTGTGGGACATATATGTCCCTACAGTAATGTTTGCACATGCTTGTCAACAATAAATGCGTAATTTAAATCCCGCTTTTTTACTGGGACACATATCACCCGACAGTATCGAAAGGGTTAAGTTATTTTCTTCGAAAAATGTCTATTTGAAGAATAATATACTTATATGATTTATTTTACATTTGTATTAGTCACAGGCCGCAGTTATATAATAGCATTGTGATATGTTATCAAATCGTAGCTTCATGTGCACCTTGGTCGCCTCAGAAAATAGAAAAGAAACTCACTACATATAAACGTCGACATTTTTATCAATAGCACTTAAATACTGATAAAAGAAATATGCAAAATGTAAATATTATACTTAGGTATATAAAATGTGGTTGCTGATTGCTGTCACTGTCATTAGATACTTTCAATAAATATTGAAACAGTATATTTTAACTAAATAATTTCTCAACTCACAATTCGAGCCCCTTCTGATATGAAATGTTCATTAAAATAATTGTCAAAAGTAACGCAACGCGATATCACATGGCGTGGGAACAGAACAGAGTACATCTGTCGCATCACATCGCTTGGCGTGGTGTGGCATCAGAGCAGTGTGCCCCTGCCTTTAAGATATGTTCTTCAAAAAATGTCTTTTTGAGAAATAATGTATTTACATGATTTATTTTACATTTCTGTCATTAGATACTTTCAATAAATAGTGGAACAGTGTATTTTAACAAAATAATTCAGTTAACAGGTAATGTACCGCACTAGTGGTATTACAAGAACTTTTCTAAGCACTGAATAATTTAATAAAAATATTTTATTAGTTGAGTATTACACCCAAGATTCAATACTTTATTAAATTGTATATTAATCGTGATTTAAGAAGTACACTTAGGTATTCGGTACACTAAAAATTTGGCTGTAATTTCATATAACTTTACTTTGGCAATTTGTGACCAGCGTAAAATTATGTAAAATTACATATTAACTTTGTAAATAAAATAAGTAGGTACACCGTAATATTGCAGAAACAGACATGGATAAAATTTCATACTATGTTATGCGATTTTACAATTATTAGGTATGATAAATTCCATGGTAAATTTCCATCACTATACTTTGTATCGATTTATACATTGTAATTTTTAGGTTGGAATTGCAAAATATAGATATGTAATTTTGATGATAATGAGTAGATAATTTAAATTTTCTTATATTTTATATATGCCTATATACCTTTATCACTAACATTGAGAAATATGAAACCTTTTTCAATGACTGATATTATTTCACATATACCTAAGTATAAATGTCAATGTGTAAAAAATTGAACAATATGCATATATGTTAAAAAATACCATAGTTCATCAATCAGTTCAAATATTTTTATTATTTACAATTATATTGTTACGATGGAAAAAAGGTATCTCAACTGATATACAGAAATTTCTAAAATATTTTTGTTTACTAAAATTAATTTACAAACTATTTCAGTGTACTGGAATGATATGAAATGCGACAAATCGATATATCGATAAATAATATAAATAATAATAGTAGTAAAACCTTCGCTATAGTACTATAGTTCAGTGCACATATAAATCATAAATAAATGGCGTGTAACTTTAAGATGCTATATAGTATTTTAGATTTAGATTTAGATTTTAGATATAATCAAAAATGAAAAGATTGTTATATCATATACGATTAAGACATATAAATATGTAAAGCAGTATCTCAGTATACTTATATATTGTAAATATATCTGAATAATGACCAAATATGGCAAAATATTGTTAAATAGTAGTGTTCGAGATGTCCAACGACACGTTAGATCTTAAATTAGGCTTATCTGGTTTTGACAGGAGTGCCTCAAATTTCACAGCGTCCTGGGGTTGGTTGACAGGCCTTCGGACTATGGGACAGTGTCCCGTTTTCAACACGGTGGTCCACGCTGACAATATGCCTCGTATAACCGACAACAACCAGGGGATGATGGTAAATGTGCGACGAGAGATTTCAGATGATAGGTTCACGATGTGACGGAGGAAGAATCAAAATAGGAGGCCTAGATCAAATCATGCTTATAAATATTTAAGCTAAACAAAGTAGATGCATTTTAATAACAAAAAGAAATGAGATTGGCATTACCTTTGATCTAGGGCGGCCTCGTGGTAGAAGTCAGAGACTTATCTGGTTTCAAACTTTTGGGAATGAATTTAACACAAAGTTATATCACTTGCAATAAACACTATTTCCAAGTGTATTTACTTCCCAAATTATAGCAACAAAATCCGCATACCTAAGCGTTAAATTTTTATGGTTCACACACCAACGTACTCGTGCTAAGAAAACGAAAAATATCTCTTCCGAAAAACAGGCAAGCAATCGCCGCGCAAAAGTGCTGATAAACGACCAAGGAATCTATACTATAAAATCAAATACGCTATACAGGGCCGTATATTTAACTCTTACCTTTTTAAAATTGTCTATGAATTTATTATTTATTATATACTCAAATTAATTATTTAATCTAACCTAATCTAATACTACAGAATGAATGAAGCCGTAACAATATTATTTTTGTAGTCATGTGGAGAGTATGTTTTTACTTTTAATATCGTGGAAAAGTCACTGCTTGTGAAAATGTACAAAATTACAGAGGCTTAAGCTAGTCAATATAATATGAAGGATATCTCTTACTAAGAAATTATTAGAAGCGCAGTAGGTTTTATTATTACTATTTAATAAAATAAATACACTATGCGAGTAACATTTTTATTTTTAAATAGTTAACAAGGCCTTGTCAGGAGCAGAAATAACTTCTGCGTAGGAAGCTTTTCTTAGTGGAATTTGTCTATCCATTCTCTAAATGTGATTTATCCATCCTTCTCTGTAAAAGTGTATTGTTCATACATCATCTAAAACTGTATTGTAATGTAGGTAGGTATTTCATGCGCATTAGAAAATATGTTGAATATTTTCGCTGAAAATACTACAAAATTATTCTAGAGACAATAGTATATATGCTTTGGTTTTTGCAAATATTTGTAGATATAGATAGGTACATTAAATTTATAATTGACGTAACTACAAGTAATGCTAATATCAGAAAGATAATTATGTTAAGAAATAAATGTTGCTACGGTTTAAAAACACATGTAATGGCATAGTTCTAATGCAAACATCTAAACAACGTACACTTTCAGTTTCTATGATATTTATGATGTGTATAATAATATTTAAAGTAGCACAAGCTGCAAGTGTACACGTAACAAAATACAACCTTATACTTGCCTACTGTGTTATAAATATCCCACAAAAAGTTCTTATTAATAAACCGTATACGTCTACTACACGTTAACAACACAATTAAAACGTTATGGTTAAAGGTTATGTTGATGTACGTGCCCCTGCGCATATGCAACAAAAATCAGATGAAGACTGTAAAATTTCATAATAGATTGAGTAAAAGTAAATATGTCCATTGTGGTACAATTTATTACCACTCTATTTCTGAAATTTCCTAATTTTATTAGGGACTTACATAAAAATACATAGACTTAATTACTTAATATATAATAATGAAAATTAAAATTTTCCATTAAATATTACGTAAAAGAATACGGAAATTTAGTTATTTGAAAATCACTTGAGACGTAGTTATATTCAAGTTCCTGTAAGTTGTTATCTAGGTACTTTGTTGTTTAAGTTAGACTTAGGTATGTAATTCGAGGTCGAATATAATAATATTTGTCTTTTAAAAGGTGATTGAACTGCGCAGGATTATGTTTTACCTTTTAACGTCCTAGTGCAAAAAGTAATTCAATTTAAATACCATATATTTTTAGCATCTATGCAATGGTAAATCACTAAATAAAAGCTTGTTCTTCAGGTCATTGTAAGCATAAGGACCAGTACCGTAATATTTACTTATACCTATGTGCAGTATTTCAAAACATACATATTAGAAATAATAATTATATAAGAAAAGAACGCTATTCTGTAATTATGTTATATCTACATTATGTTATGTCTATAGCTGTTAAAGGAACTTAAATTTCAAAATTTTATAACAGGAAGGTGCTTAACACTGTAATAAATATCATTGAGTGACCTCAAACTAATTTATGAGTGAAAGTATATTACTGTTGAATTTTGAGTACTTACTTAATTTTAAATATTTTAATGATAAAATGAGCTAATCAATACAATTTTTGGTCAGAGAGATGATTTCTGGAAAAACCAATACCACTAGCGGTTTCAAATTTGGACTAAATAAAAACAATTGGTGTCTTTGTTTTGCTATGGAATATTATCGAGTATTTGAAAAATATAGGTATCTGTAAAAAACACAATTAATAAACTTGCAACAAAATGCTGAAAATATCTCAGTCGAAACATAAATATTGCATTTACTGTTTTTTTTCTTAGTTAATATTCAAAATGTATACATTATTTTTCAGCAGTTACTGTATTTTTGTGCATGATGCGAAATAAGACACAAAATAAAAAGTAAAAACCAATATTTTAATCAGTTTAATTTTAACCACAAACGAAAAATGTACCTGTTTTTTCTAATGTACAAAATATATTAAAACAAATTCATTTGCACTTACTCTGTCTTATAATGGAATATGAATTTTAACTGAACCAGTTACTGTGTTTTACTGTGTTACCTTACAAAAACTATTAAAATATTGATATTTGTTACCAATTTTAAATACCAAGTAGGTAGACGAAACGGTTCTCAGTAATTTCAAAAATTGGGAACACATTTTTTTAGAAAATGTGTGTTTCAACAGCCAATTGTGTTGATTTTGAGTGAATTTTTTTTCGGGTGTATCAAATTAAACATGTTTCAAGTATTTTCTATTAGGTATGTGTATTGAACCAATTTTCTTTTGTGGAAAATTTTCTGCGTTTGTTTTTAAATATTATTTTCAAAACATTTTCGCTTATTGAAAAATGTCTACTAGTTAGATCTTTAAATGTGCAAATATATATACATTTTGTACGTCTAGGATACGGCATGGCATTCTTCTTCTACAATTCTATGACAGAAGATATGAACCGATGATAGTCCATTTCCTTATGATATATCGCGCATCATTTCTATGTCTCGTATTGCTTCTTCCTATCCGTATGGAAATTGGGAGATGACTGTTGCAAATCTGTAGTTCCCACAAACAAATCCCAAACGCTGGAGGTGCTCAAGCGGTGCCCCAGACTTTCCTGCGCTCACCGGCACAGAAGTGCAATCGCCTCTTGGTGCAAAGTGGGTGGTGGGGGACACGCAGCCCGTGGAGGCAGAACTGTGAGGAGCGAATCAACTGCGGCGACCCACCACTCCAACAGTGGGTGCTTTAGGTTTCCAAACGTCAGTCCGAACCCAACGTCCGGTGGGTGAAAACGTAAATATTTCCTTTGACGATACGTGTCCGCTATTCGTTAAGACTCGTAGTGAAGAGATATAGTGATGTGACACTTTCCAGTGAGCCAATTTCGTATTTTTGGTTGTTTTTAGTTGTTTATTAACATAGATTAAGCTAGTGCTATTGTTTCATGTACACTCGTTGTTCAATTGTTGACAATTTTTATTTGCTATTGGTTAAAGTTTCCCCGACTGTGTTCAATTTTATTGGTGAGTACACCAATTATTTTACGCACGTTAAATAACCAGCCGACAGTTATACATCGATGCCAGGAAAGTGGCGGCATTATAATTTATAGCGACGCATTAGTGTGTTTTATAATGAACTTGATCTTGCGAAGAAATTTTATTGCGCAAAAAAATCGGAATGTTGAAATGAATTATGATTAAAATTGTTTTGCGACCGAAATGTGGGGAAGGATCTAATTAATTGAAAAAATGGCGAAGTCGAAGGTGTTTAAGTGGAATAACCGGTATAATTTTTCAGTGTCATCAAACAAACTACAACTGTCGACATAGATTAGCGAACAAATTTTTAGGAATTTATATAAACAGTGCATCTCTGGAAGGAAAACAGAAATTTAATCGTAATTATTTTAATATCAGACTGCCGTCATATTCCAACTGACGCCATTTTATTACAGTAAATGATTGTAAAATGTTAGCACAGACATGCAAGCATGTTGTAGATAAAAAATACTTGAAAACGTGTGGACAATTGATCTTATATCAACACCATATTTAAATAAGTTTATCTACCTACTTATTTTGCTTAAACAGTTGTCCTTTTTATAATGTTCCATAATTTACCAGAAAATATATTGTCACTTCTAAAGTAGCTGTGAACGTGTCACTGTATTTCGGTAGACATCAAGGAAAAAATTGTTTTGTTCATGTTGTTTCTCCGAAAATATTTGTTTTAATATTTTTCTCCCGACAAAAGAAGCGACGTGAGCATTTCTTAGGTTCTTGGTGAGTAAACTTGATATTTCGGGGTTTCTATGGCGAAAATTTGTATGTGTACATGATTGATCGGTGTCAAAGACATTAATTGCAAAAGAACAGAGTTGAAGGAAAGTCTCAGACCACATTGAGATATTCGAGTGATTATTTCTATTAAACCGGAACAGCTACCTGAAAGAAATTAAGTATTTTTTGCCGCATAAAATACACCTGGTTAATAGTTTTTATCGTGCCTAGTTGTATCCAACAGCGTATTGCTTCTTAAAAATAAAAAGGCAATTCGCATATGTACCTATTGTGCTTAGTTTTTACTGTCGATAATTTAATAAAAGAGTTATCTAAATGTTCGTAATAAACCTTTAACATTTAAAGAAGCTAAACTGACTTAAACACTTTATTTTTAAAATTTGTCTTTAAATGTTGTAACATCGAATATGACTTTATTATGAAATTGTATCTCACTTAAATTTAACACTCGTTAGATGAGAATTTGCCTTTTATTTTTATTACTTCATGGTTATACCAAATACTTATATATTTTAGATATGTAAATATACCCATATACCTAAACATTAAGTATTAATAATAGGTACCTAGTAAGTAAGTATTTAGATATACCCTCTGTTATACCTAAGTACTTACTTACAGGACTTTAAAAATTAACGATCTTAAAACGTTACCTTACACGAAATTATACACTGGAAATAATTTGACATTTCTTACATTTTTTTTGCTCTGAAAGTCCAAAATAATGAAATCGTTAATCAGTTTTGTAAGAGTTTTTATTGGAAAACATAAAACGCTGGTCGTATACAATAATTTCTTTATACATATTTCTATTTTCTTTGGAATACCTAAATATTGGACTTCTCTCGTGATTTTCCTTATTAAATTGAAACATTTAAAAACACTTCGAGCACAACAAATTCAACAGTGTTTTGCGTCGTCAATGTGACAGTAATACAACGAGTGTCCTGGCGTTTCATGCAATTTTAATTCCAATATTTCGTCTCCAAAATATCTTATTTCATTCATAATTTCAGTGAGAAATTTTGTTACTGAATACTACACATGCTGAAATTATTCCATAAAGTGTTTCTTGGCTACCAATATTTCTAGACAATTGTCTCTTGCTTAGAACTTGGAATAATTTTTGAAATAATAGTGATATGACATCTAAATGAATAGATATATTTATGAAAACAATGTTGTTGTTTTCGCTTTTAATTTTTTTCTATTTATTTTAAACGTTGGGGTAGGAACACCTAAAAGTACCTACGTGTTAAGAATACGCATTTGTTTTTTTTTTCAGTATTTAGCAAAATTTTAAAAATGAGTTGATGTGATGTTTTGATTAAGTAGTTGCTAGTTATAAATTGGAAGTAGATGCGAGCGCGCTATTCGAAGTGACAGCATAAAGCTTATTTGTTGTACAAATATTATATTATTTTTGACTTCATTGTTAAGTTGTTACAATTACGTGGTTATTGTTCAATAGATAATGTGGCGTTTAGAGCTCTATATTTAACCTTTCAAATCATGTATTGGAGTTTATGTAACGGCTGCAATATAGGATTGCTATAACGTGGTATTCAACTTATAGATTTGTTTTGCAAAAGTACCTATGCACTCAAAGAGTAGGCATGCGTACTCTTTGATAACTACTAGAAATACCACCCGTCTTTATTATGGAAGGTTAATCCTTACTACAGCTTTTGTGTCCTTCCCTCCTTACTTTTACTAGAAATGTTTTTACTTGAAAATTAGGTGCATATTAAAATGTAAATGGCATACCTAATAAATAATTCAGTTGATGTACCTACTCCTATGGGCAAATCAACAAATAATGTCCTTACTTAATGATAGCATTCTCATTTTTGAAATTATGGTTAATTGCAATGAAATACAACTAAAATTTGCTGAAGATATGTTTTTCTCACTTGCTGCGTACTCTTAAAGCCACATAGGTAGCTATGCGTATTCTTTGAGTACGTTTAAAGTTTTAATAAAATTAAATACTTTTTCCGATTAGACTATAAAATCTATTGAGGATTTTAGCTATTTATGCTAATGTCGTAGTGCATATGAAAATAAATAAATGTTATTTGTAATTAAAAATTAAGTTTTAAGCACTCCGTACTTAGGATTAATACTTTAACTGTAGGTATCTATCTATAGGTAGGTACCTACCCGTATTTAGTTCATAAAGAGATTACTTCACCAACTATAAATCTGTATATACCTAATAAGATATTTTGTAAGTATATCGAATATTCGTATTTCTATAAATAATAAACTATAGGTGTTATTCTGATGTGTTCGTTTTGGAAGCACTTTTGTATGTAGATAATAACTTCCTATAGTAAGAAATTGGGAAACTATTAAATGGTAATGGCATTTAAGTAGGTATACCTACCTACCAAGCTCACATTGTTTGGTAATAATAATGTAATTAATTTTCAAGTTTTCTTTGTTATTGTAGCTGGAAATTTACGTTTGTAAGAAAACCATTTGTGCAAAAACGGTAAACCGATTAAACACTCGAGTAATAAGTCAACCGCACGTAGATTAGGTATATATCCGAGAATATAATCAATCATGTATGTGAAAGAAACAACAAAAAAATAACACATCTATAGAGTCTTTTTTGTTGAATAATTAAGTTTTTAATTAGGCTCTCAACTTTATTAAAAGCTGAACGTATCTGTAATGCTTATGGAATGAATAGGTCTAGTTATTTGAGACCACCTGTGTCTGTGTTTCTTTAATTTTAATTACGGTACCAGCGATTTCACTAATGATAAGTACGTCATCGTTAAACAAAGAGGTTATTAGTATTTAACGAGTTCCAGATAAAGGACCGGTAGCCCGATTGTATCTCTGGTACCATTCTTAAAGATCATTGACATACCATTGGTAGTCGGGAATTCGATTTGTATGACCGACCATACCACGCAGTCAGTTTCTTTTACTCCCACATTCAAAGAACTTGGGTACTTGTTATTAGTTTTTGTGGTACGTTTAGTGGAATGCCGCTTTGTTGCGCCGTTACTTAACATTCCGTAATATCAGAATCTAGTTTACTCGCTCAATCAAGATAGCTAAAATATTTTAATGCCCAAGTTTTCGTTGCAAAAAGTGCATTGTATTCATTCAGTTCATTATTTTATTATCTAGATACCTAACTCTCAATAACTTCGAGACGCAACTAAGAACCTTTTTAAACCTGTTTTTTTTTTGTCTACCAATTTGTTACCCAATAAATCGATCAAGATTAACTTAGCACACACTTACTAAAGCCAAAATAGGAGTAGTTTTTCTGGATTATAATTAATTACATATCAACTTTAATATTAAAAGGAACATATACTTAGTAAAGGAATTGTAAATTTTAAATTTACAGAGCAGATTATGTAACAATTCTTTATGCTACTGCGCAGTGAATTTGAATTCTAGAAATGATTATTTACAGTTGTAGTAAGGGCGTCGTTTATATATGCAAATTTCAACGAATTCATAGCTGTTTTTTGAGACAGTCTATAAAACTTGAGTAAATTAGAAAAACTGTCTCTTCGCTGTGTCAATTATAGAAGTTTTCTTCATTTAAAATATGAAAAAAGCACATTTTTTTCTATCATGTCTTATCATAACATCTCCTGAATTTTACACGTCAACTAGGCATTGAGAAATTTGTATACGGAATTATTTTAAAAACTATTAATGCTTAAATTGATGTAAATTATTATTTTTCACGGTGTATGGTACACAGTGATAAGATACAATTCACGGTCTTTCATGTTCTCTAGCGCATTTTCCACCAAAAATTAAAGAAAATGATCCAATTTTATAACTTAGCTTATAGCTTACCATTATGTTAATAAGAATCTCAACCTACTGAATCTGAATTGCTTTGTGCATCTTTCGATGCGAACATTTGGCCTTGAAACGTCAACCTTTAGATTACATTACCTTTATGCTAAAATTTGTGAGATTTACATTAGTTTACGTGCATTTTCCGTGTAAATACAAATGAGAAATAGATATTACTTACAGCTAATGTTTAAAAACTAACAAACTATTTTCAGTGTAGGTTAATTTTTACTTGTTATTCAGAACTCTCTTGACCACATTTCAATATTTCGGTCAGTGGTCGCGCGGTTTAAGGCGTTAGTACTTGAATCGAGGTGACTAGATCGCTGTGGGTTCGACTTCCGCAGCCGGTAGACCGTATATAAGCTGTATTTGTGGAGAGGATTGGCACCCTCTCTGCGGGTATGGTAGGGTGGAAGAATGTAGGCTCTGAGAGATTGATACCGGTTAACGTTTCACTATCCCCCTAATTAATGAGGTTTTCCAGGTTTCCCTCGTTCCTGCACTGAATGGTGGTTAGGGCCTACCAACGTAATTCGTTTCTGGGCGCCAATGCGGCCTCCGCCGCACAAGTCTTCGACTTCTGGTCTAATCCTCGTCATTAGAATGAGGGGTAGAGATATTATTATTATTTTGAAAAAAAAAAACTGTCACAAATTCTGAAACTAACTCTATGTAACCAAACAACTTTTTTAAAGAGACGCAAACAAATTTATTATTCCTGCCATATTATTATTAAAGTTTTTAATAATGAACTACTTGAACGAACAGTTCATTTCTGGTATATGTAGGTAATATAGGTATCTACTTATTATGAACAAGGAGGAGGCATGTCTCATGACTTTTTTTACAGCTAATAAAATACATGTTCATTTTTTAAATACAGTAATTTCACTGAGTAATTATTATACAAAACAAGTTTTCAACGTCGACTTCTACGTAGTTAAAGGCAATTACAATATACCTACATAGTTGGCAAATTATTTTTCAAGTAATGACGTTTTATTTAATAGGTCTTAAATAAAACTATTTTTCTTTATCTAATACAATAGCCTAAGTCTTGGTCTCGGTCTAAGTTAAACTAAGTGTTTCTATATCTCGATTTAATTTTTACTGATTAAATATTTCTAATGTTAGTTAAGCTGGTGCTATTAAACGAATTTTATTTAATATTACATAAGAAGCATAATTTTGCTATCCATGACATAAAATATAGTTGTAGTAATATGCAATAGATACCTCTTTTTAATAACAACATCAAAATCAAAGTTTAGAAATCACTGATCTAACTTGAAACGAAGCAAAAATGTGAAATTAGTAAAGGTCTCAAACTAGAAACACCAAAGCTTAAATAAGTACCTAAATATGTTTATAATTTGTTAAATTTATCTAATTATATTTCTGTAAAACTACAAATCATATCTTAAGTTTGGCGTTTAAAAAAATTTGCATGGTATTGAGCTCGCATTGTTGTTAACAAAACATATCATCCATATTACGTGCCGCTGAAAATAATCTCGCTTTGATGTTATAGATAGTCTGTTACAAAAACCTGTTATACATAGCACGCAATGTCTGCTTCTTGTCCGTGTAAAAAATAAAGAACAAACCACAGTAATTTCATCTTTGCGGCCGTGCCTGTCGTTATCAGATCATATCTTTAGCAATAGTAGATACACGTAGCAACATTTTCAATTCTTTAGCCTCTGTCCGTCCTTATCCTATCGACAGGATCGAGCAGGACGGATAGTGAGCTACCGCGCTGCGAGTTCTTGTTCTCGCTAGATTACCTGTTTCGGTTAATGTGTTTATAAACAATATTTGTCTTGATAGATGATTAATAAATCCAGACCTGGCCGTGTAAAAAGGGATTCTCAACGTTATATATCCTGTTGATCTACGATTACTAACATCAACACCTTCCGTACCTGCAGTAGTGTTATCGGACACGATTTACTGGCAAGTTTTTAATTGCTGTTTTGAGCATTCAATTAAAAGTAGTAATTAGGTTTACATACCGACACAAAATACGTTATTTCTCAGATTTTTATTTGATAATTTATTTAAGTCTGTACTTCTCCCAAAAAGGAAACTGAGCAGAGTAAGTTATAATTTGTTTTATCCTTGTTTTTACCTTTAACTATTTGCCACTCAGTAAACTAATCAAAACTGGCTAACTCAGTTTCAAGCACATAATATATTTATATTGCCAAAATAAATTACCAGGAAATTGGAGATAATAAAACCTCGAATAAAACTGATGCTAATTCAGTGACCATTTTGTAATTTACTTAATTATTTCAAAATTGTAATGGTGATATTAAAGATATCCAAAAATAATTACCAAATTAGATTACTAACAAAATACAGTGGATTCTGGAATTTTTAAACTAAACTGGTATTCTCTTTAAACTAAAATAATCTTCCTAGTATTTCTAGAAGTTGTTCAATATCTTAAATAATATCATAGGCAACATGCATTCGTATGCTCCATTGGGACGATGGAAGTCTTGCTTTGGAACTGACATGTATCTCGAACATACATCAATCAGTCTAAAACTTTAGGCGCATCACATCTACTTTTAATTCACTTTAACCTTATTTTATAGATGGATTCCAAATGACGTATAGTTAATTCTGATATTACTTAATACACGGACAAGAGACATTTTTAAATTTGTTAGTCCTAATAACAAACTCCAATATATCATTACACATAGGAAAACGTATATGGCGATTCAAACTTAAATTAGATAGTAAAAAATAACATTGAGTAACTCATATATGAGCGATATTACTTCGGTGTTGAGTAATTTAACAGAGAAATGCGCTTATCAACACAATTTTTGATCAGAGAGATGGTTTATGAAGAAAACAACGAAATATATTAAAAATATAAGCCAATTTTATGTTTCTACTAACATATACTTCAGTAAGGTAACTCAAAAGTTCGATGTTACTCATAAAAGATTTATTTAGCTAACATATAACTGAGTGAACACTACTCAACGAATAGTCTTATTATTTTCATACAATCGGGCGTGGACTCGTTTTAACAATCGAGTTGATTTTGAGTTAAATTTTACTCATTTTTTTACGATGTACAATCAAAAATGACACCCAAATCCTTATTGTAGAAAAGCGTTATCTCTTCTAGTACTTTATGAATATCCATTTAATAATATCAACTTTGTAGTTAAATTCTAGAATTGCAATACTTCGTTTTCATTTTAAATATTTAGAACATAAGAAATCTAACCTGAATATTATTAAGTACTAGTCAAAATTGACAAATTTGATGGGTGGTTAGTTGTTATTTTATGTCAAGTTTGATATTTTGTTATTGGGATATGTGAAAAGTATCTGGAACAAATTACTGAGGTAGTAAAATATGTCTAAGGACACTGAATCAAACAAAACCAGACAAGATTGTATCTTTTACTAGATATCGAGTAACACTTATACTATCTATATCGTCGGCAAAATGATAATAAACTGTGATTTATTGAAAATATAATAATAATTCATTTTACATGATTTATCAAAATATATAAATTTTAGATTAATGCGCAGCTTTGTTGTAGGTAAATATAAACTTATTGAAGCAAAATCGAATTCAACCTGTTTTGGTGTTATGAACCTATACAAAACTGAAATTGTCTTGAAGAGTTAAACATATAGTAAAAAAAAACTAAAGTTATAATAATAATATCTCTACCACTCATTCTAATAACGATTATTAGCCCAGAAGTCGAATACTTGTGCGGGAGAGGTGTCGGCATATTATTATTAAGCAGGCCGCATTTGCTCCCAGGAACGACTTACGTTGGTAGGCCCTAACCACCATTCAGTGCAGGAATGAGGGAAACCTGAAAACCCTCATTAATTAGAGGGGTAGTCAAATGTCAACCGGTATCAATCTCTCACATTGACCCAAGCCAACATTCTTCCACCCTACCATACCCGCAGAGAGGGTACCAATCTCTCCACGAATATAGCTTATATACGGTCTACCGGCTGCGGGGGTCGAACCCACAGCGATCTAGTCACCTCAATTCAAGTACTGACGCCTTAAACCGCGCGACCACTGACTGATTAAAGTAATTTATATAAATTAACTGAAAATGGAAAACAAACAAAAACAATCAGATAATGAAAATCGGTTCTATAATGTAGAATCCTTGTTTGTGTATATCATAGTAAGTCATCCAGTCAAACATAGAAATTAAAATAATAGATGGCGACACTTTTTTAAAATCTGAGTCAACCTTGTCCATAGAGGATACATGGATTTCATAAGACTATCGACATCTAATATTTTCTCTCTAGTATTTGATTGACTGACTAATTATACGTTTATAAGCAAGAATCATATAGGTACTTACTATATTACACTATAAATTACAAAGTAAATTCATGAATGTTACAATGTACTAAAAAAATAGTATTTTGATTATTTTAAATGTAGAAATGCAATAGCTTCCGTCACAATCGTGCATTTACTACTTTACAAAAACATATATTTAATTATATAAATTAAAACTACTTCTGTAATAGACTATAATGCAAATTGCATGCATATTACAAGAGTCAACTTTTCTCGCACGCAAAATCTTTTACTGTATAAGGGTATTGTTGCCTATAATAAATTGCCTAATAATATTAAGTCATTGGGTTCCTTAAGTGTATTTAAGAAAAATTTGTTCCAGTATATTTTCAATAATTTTACTTAGTCTGCTGTTCATATTGTGGTTGTTGTTATTCCAAATGTTTGTTATTCTAAACAACAAATGTAGTTTATATTTGTATTATTAGGATGTTCCTATTTTCAAATAAAGTTATTATTATTATTATATTATTATTATTATAATTTGTCTACTTCTCCATTTCTTTCCAAGTATTTTCTTTCTGCCGTATTAGTAAATAGCTATGAACAATGCAAGTTTACAAACAAGGAGATTTTATTCACCATGAAGGATCAAGTAACAATTATCTATTATCTTATAATTAATTCAGTTTTTTTATTATCGCGTATAGTGTCAACATTGTATGTATATGACTCATAATTGAGTAACTGTATTATTAATGAAAGTATAATATAGTTCAATTTAAAATTGTAATTTGTAACGTATTGATCGCTGACAAGATAAAAAAATTTTCAAATTAATTACGTACCAAGAAAGCATAAGTGGCCTGAGTTTTGCAGCTACTACAATGTTATTAAATGCTAATGGACTTGTTCACCTATACGAAGGGGGATGTATATACTTGGCGTGTCCTTAGTGTAGTCATCATCGTTAATAAAAGTCATGTAGTTACCCACTGAAGGCGACATGAATGAATAAATTATTAAAAATATCTTCAAAGATGTACCGACACATCTCGGACACATGTAAATGAAAAATGTACACCATAGTTTTATTTGCTTAGTTACATTCGTGAATTTCTATGTACAAATGATGTTTTAGTGCAGCCTGTTAAATATTTGGTTTACTATATTGCCCACAACTAAATACTTCGCGTGTCTCTTCGATATTTTGCAGACATTGTTTAATGTTTGTTGCAGTAAAATAAGTTACATAAGTAACGTCAGTCGATTTTTAGAGATTAAGTATAAAAAGATTTTAAATACTTACCTACTTAAAAATCAACATCTACTTTGGTAGGGCTACATATCATTATCACCTACATAGATGGTAATGGTTTATTTATTTTTTAAATTTGAATGTAATTTCAGAAAAACGGACACTGATTTTTTGAATAGTTGACAAAATAAGTCAGACTCTTTCCTTTTTACTGAAAATAAGGATCCGTGAAGTTATCTATATTTTAGTTTTTCTTCTTATTAGTAGATTATAATTATCATAATATAGTCTTTTTTAAACAGCCAGTTGAATAACAATTTTACACAAAAAAATAAATCCCGGTCAAGTTTATTGCAAGTTTTATTTCGGTAGGTATATGAAAATTGGCAAATGGCAAATTCCATGTAATTTGAAGAATTAGAATTGTTGGCTGGAGACAAAATACTCAAATTAATAAAGAAGTTATATTGTGCGTATTCTGACCCTTGCGCACTAACTGCGACTTAAACCTTCAAAGAGTAACTATTACATAACTGCAACCAAATCTGCTACTTTCTTGTGTAAATAACTTCATACGACCAAGTTTCAGTCACTGCTACTTATTTTCAACTACTGGCTATTTTACAGTTGAAGTTCTGGTTTGGAGACGCCTTAGTTATCAGGGGGACGACCTTTAAATTTTCAAAAATTGAAAGTTGTATATGATCGTAGCAGCGATTAGCTCATGTTACTAAAATATGACTTCAAAATTACAATAACTTTCAAGTAGCATTGATAGTTGCCACGACGTTGAGATAACGACGCGGCATCTATCGAATTGTTTATTTTAAGTCGTGGAACATATAAGTTATCTTCATTGGCCCGAACAACGTTATCGCTACTTGTAGAACTATTAAACATCAACACACATAGCAACTACAAAGTGCGTCTCACCTCTTAAATTCACCATGAAGTAAATTTCGCCATGTAGTTTCTAAAAGTTGAAAACCTACATGCCGTTCATCATTATGTAATCTCTGTACCTCTGATTGTGTACGTGTGGAGTGTTCTTTGTAAATATTATCGTATTTTTTAACTATTAACTTAGTACTAAGTATGGACTGTGGTTGTCATAACTTTACTGCTACTTTAAAATAACGCTAAAGCCTCGTTCGATACTTTGTAGTAAATATTACTTGAAAGTTACGAATTAGCGGTTTTCGTTACGGATGCTAAAGTATCAATTACTTTCAAGTTGCGTTTTATAGAGCAAATTACTTCATAGTAAAATTTTCGAAATGCACCATTTTGACAGGCAAAACAAAGATCGTCGTTATTGCTACATCTTAACCTTAATTTCACACGCACTCTTTGTCGTTATTTATTAATCAAATTTAATAAATGGATGCATAAAGATTAATGTAATTAAACAATAGAAAATAGCTATCACCATCTAATGTTATCACATTCACACATAATGTTGTTATACATGTTTTAGACAAAATTTGTATTAAAACATATACATTTTAAAGGCGCGTGCTAGAGATGGAAATATTGTTACCACGTTTGTCAATAAAATTTCATTCGTTTAAATTTTGAGGTTCAGACCATTGCATAATAATATTTATTTCCAAGTACCTACATGTTTCATGTAAGCAATATATTCTGCATTTGATTCAAAGTTAAGGAAATGGAGATGGAATATGTAGAAATAAATAAAATGTAACAATATTAGCTGCCAAAGTAAGCGACATAGTAATATGAAAGAGTGGTGGGAGAGTGTTGAAGTTTCTTAAAAGTTGCAGTTCCCACGCCGCGAAATCATATTTACGAAACCACAACCTCGCGAGAACGAGGCCGTAAAGTCATGGAAACGTCGCCGGAACGTAGCAGGCATCAAAAATTTATTTCCTATTTTTGTTGTAGGCTTGTAATGGGAACGTACGTAAGTACATACAATAGTCGTAGCTACGTTCCAACTACTAATTGTGTTAGTTAGGTAGTGTGTTACACTGTACATTTAGTTTTTAATTGATTAGTCAGCTAAAATGATAACGATTTCTCTTTGCCTTTGTATATGCTGTTAAAGAAGAAATAAATGTAGAGCACAAATACAATTTATGCATGTTTAATATAATTTTTACATAAAACTGTGTTATATGTGCCTGCTTTGCCCTTGGTCTACAAATGGATATAAACAAAATTATTCACAATTCTATAAAAAAAAATTCAAAAGTATTTCTTATAGTTCACGTAGTTGTTATTATGTGGTGAATGGTCATGGTGGATAAGCACGGCTGCATTTTAGTATTTTAAAAGTTCCACTATAATAATAATAATAAGTGTGCAGATGCTAGGCAGGCACTGGCTTGTCTTGAACTTTACGCGGTTAATTAAAATATAATAATCAATTAATTCACTATTATACCTATATCTACGTATGCAATTAAATATTTACGGCGGTAAATAAAAGAGGTTTTTACGGCTGTATATGCATATTTATTTTTTTGTAAAACATCTGTATGGAATTTGTACAGTTATTCATTAAGTGAACTGATTGTACAACATTTGTGCTTTGCTCGGAATGGAATTCCAATAGCATTTTAACAGTAATTAAACGCACATAGAAGTTTTAATCCGATAATGATCGCCAGACTCTCTTTGAATGCTTGTGATTTGTCTATTGTGCGGTAAATTTCTACTTGATTAATCGCCGTACCTTGTGTGTGTACCGAAAAGCCGTTTTTTTTTTGTATCAATTTGTCGGTGAAGGCACATGCGAAGGATCTTGACACTGGCGAAGAATTTTAGGTTAGCGGTCACGGTATGCGCAGTGACAGATCGGGTGCGTCCCGAATAAAATAATTCAGTCGAAAATATTCTACATATTCGCTACAGGTGATATTTCATAACGAGCGTTCATTTATCAGAACTATCAGAAATGAGGAAAAGTATTCGGGCTTCTTAATGAAACTGACCGCGTTTTAATTAAGAACCACTTTTCATTCCACATCACCTGCTTTTATCTATGTATGTTGTCGGCGTAGGTAGACAAAATTAATTTTAGGTATGGCGCTAGTAACTGCTCTAACTTTATAAAAAAGTGTGTTAGAACTGTTATCTGGTTCTTATTTAGTAAAACCGAGGGTAAAACAATTTTGAAACGCTTTGCAATTATTTCTAGAGAATTTGGTTTAGATATGTATATTGATGAAATTTAATTATAAATGATAAAAATTAATTAAAAAGAGTTTATTCAAACAATAGGTAGTCAAATTTCACAAAAAATCAAATGTCACTTAATAAAAAATATGTTAAGATCCCTTACATAAATGGTTTATCAGAAAAAAATATCTAGAATTTTGAATATTGATTTAACACACATTGATTCTAGTAATGAAAACACAATAAAAATGATATTAAACTAAAGCAAATCTCCAAAGTACTTGAGCAGTAACATTTTACACATTGATTGAAACCTTGTCTAAAAAAAATTTAAATGTGCAGGGGACTCTTACAAACACAATTGTAAAAAAATCAAAAGGAGCAGATTAAAATGATTTGAAAATATACTTCTGCATGGCACTGGAAACTGGTTAGTGCTACATGGGTAGTTTGACAAAGCTGATGTCACAACAAAATTTTGGGCTCGTCTTATCTAGTTTCTACAAATTAACACAAATGTTTCCGCTTCTTGTTTGTTTTGAACTCGTAAGTTATTGGCATCATCTATGATACGTTTGCGTAAATCATCAATAGCAAGTTTCCACTTTGGTGTCATACACTTCATTTTTTAAATATCCCACAAAAATAAGTCAAAATTATTTGAAATCAGGAGATCGTGGCGGTCATAGTACCGATCTTCTTCGTCGAATGCTTGGACACGCTGTACATGGTTTGGATATAATTGCGCCTCGTGTATGATACGCTACACTGCTACAATACGCTGTGGACGTCCTGGACCTCCATCCCTTCCACGATTCAGTTTAAAATTTCCCTCGCGTTGCACTACACTTGCACTCACGGCACACATCTGTAAAAGTAGCTGCATTTGGCACATGTTTATTGGGAAATCGTTCTCCTAAAGCATTTTCACATGGTCATAAATTAAAACGATATTAACTCCAAGTTGTTATACCTGTAAGCCATTGAAAAACTAATGTACACTCACTTACATACAAAAACATTCATATCTACAAAAAGTAATCGGATTTCAACATTGGGAATTGCCTTTGTCTAGAGATTACAGTAGCCCAGCGCTGTAAAGCTTGAAAATACTACAACTTCAATAATTTTTCATGACGCATCTATTCCCAAATATTTTTAGATACGTTCTGAATCACCCTGTGTATCAAATACCTACCATATTCAAAATCTAAATGCATGTTATTATAGTCTAATATGTAAAATTATAGAAAAATAAAAGCATTGAAACTATACAATTTGAAAATAATAAAATTCTATTAAAATATTGGTATTTATGTTTTAAATTATCAGTGTTGTTAACCGCCTTTTTATATTGTAAAAGTTTTTCATTCGGTTTTTTATTTAAAAAATGTAAAGAAAAAAAATCTAAAAAATTCTGCCCATCAGAAAGATTTCTAATAGCTATATCGTTATTGCTGCTTACATTCTTAATGAATGTATTCGTTATTCTAAGATTAATATGACTAAAACATCAAAATTTGTAGGTATATTATTATAAATAACTGGTGTTGAATTAATTTAAAATTTATAGTGTATGAACGTTAATATAATACTATTATGTCTCAATTTTGTTTTTTATAAGATGTCTGTGTATTTGTAAGCTTTTTTTTATTACCTATATTATAAATTATAATTATCAATTCGCTCCAGTGTCCTAATAATCCAGCTTAAAAGCGAACACAACGTTTTTTTTACCAAAAACAAAGAAACTAATATCTAAATAATAAATTAGGCATATAAAAGTTTTTCACATTTACCGGTTTGTTTGTTCTTTCCTTTATAAAATTTTAAATACACCTAAGTATTTTACATTCACACGCCGCTTTATTTCTTTTAAAAAATTTAAAATTTTATTGTAGATATAATATTTTTTTCTTTACCTCGTATATATTCTCATGAACTGTGGGCCAATAATAACGACTGAGTTATCTTGTTAAGACAACGAAAAAAAAAGTAATTAATTAGTTGACAAGGAACTTTTAATAAAACAAGAGTTTCATAATATCTTATGGGAAACCATGTATAGCTATTCATAATAATATAAATAATATACCTTATATACGTGGGCGCCTGTTACAATTTTTAATAATAAGTTTAAAGTTTGTAGTAATTTATATGCGGCGGCCCACACAAACATTTATTACTATTTTAATGCACTACTTAATTAATTTAAAAAATTATAAGTTTAACAATCTAGATTTTTTACCGTTAGCACTGAAATATAACCTCATTTATCTAAATCGCTCAACTTTATTACGTAACTTTCCGCATTTTAATTGATTTTTAATACGACTGAAAAGGTAGTAATATTTCATTTTAATTACTCATAAATTTTTATTTAGAAATAAGTATATTTATGGAATACTGTTGGTTGCTGTGTTTGTTATACAGAGTGTCCCAGAAGTCATGCGCATTTCGGAATCTGACAATTTTTGGAAAAATCGCTTGAACAGGTTAACTTTGTTTTTTTTTGGACGTAAAGTTTAGTAAAGTTCAATTCTAAAATATGTAGCCAATGGCGGCGGAAGGGGGATAAGATTATTTTTTTAATGACAACCACCTGCGAAAGCTCAGGTTTTTCTGATTGATTTGGCGTGAAACAAGTGCCGGGTTAGTAGGGAAAATTTTGGAAAAATATCCAAAAAAATCACAAGCTCCGAACTCCTGTTTTCCACGGATGGGCCTAAGTGCCTGAACACAGTCAATTCTTATTTAAATAGGTTTTATTATTTGATTTTTATGGATCAAATGTTCAAACTGCTTACCGTCTTTACCTTGACAATGACCCAGTCTGTTGACAAACCTTTTCTGTACATTGCTTACTGTTTCAGGCGGTATTTGCTTGATCTCATGGTAAATGATTTGCTTCAGGTTTTCAATGTTGTCTGATCTGTTACGATACATCTTGCTTCTCATAAGAAAGAGTCAACTGGGGCTAAATCAGGAGATCTTGCAGGCCACTCAATTTCCCCCCTTCTGCCAGTCCAGCGATATGGAAATTGTTGTTCAAATAGTTTCTTACGATGAATGCGTGCACCAACTCCTTCGTATTGATGGAAGGCCGCCAGTGGGTTACATTTTTGAGAATTGAATTTCACCAGTTCATGCCCAAAAAAAAAAAATTAGCCTGTCCGAACGATTCTTACAGAAATTGCCAGTTTCCGAAATGCACATTGCTTTTGAGACAATATATATTTCATTTTAGTTTTGATTGTATACACTTTCAAAATCGAATATAGATTGTACATAGTACCTAACAAGAGTTTTTACGATTAGTTTATTCAATTTTAAACCGAATAAAGAATTTAATTTCTTAAAAAGTTCCAAAATTATCTTTTAGTCTATTTTTAATCTGTAAATATGAACAAAGCGCGCTTCCTTTTCTTGGATTTTAATTAATGAATAATTAAACTGTTCTCTTCAGTTTCAAGTACATCCACACGATTTTAATTTTATTGATACGGTTTTGGATTCTTCAGTTTAATACTAGCAAACATTACGTAAGATCGATCAAACTTTCTTTATCGGGTTTATTTTGTTTTATACATTTTTATCAAAACAGTCTGCGTATATTAGTAGAATTAATTCTTTGGGAATCTTCTATGTTTTTTCCTTGGACTTTAATTTATGGTTATAAGTTTGTGTTATGTCTATATATACAGTTGAGATACGCATACAGAATGATACGATTTAATCTAAAATAATTTATCAAATTAAGGAAGAATACATAATTGTTATATAAACATCGGTCTGTAGTTGATTAAAAAATATATTGCAAATTTTGTAATTACGTACAATACCTATCTACATACATATTTTTCGTACACGTAGAAATGCGGTAGGTACATTAGATCAAATATATTACTTCTCATATTATTTTTTTTTGTTTTTGAGATTCATAGTAAATCTAAGGATATATATTTTTATTGCGAAAGACAATTAATGTATTAAAATTTGGTACAATTTTAAGTTCGTTAGGTTATAAGGAAGCTAACTTTGGGACAGTGTATTTCGAAAATGGTGCATTTTCAAGAATTCCAAGAATTTTAACAATGCCATATTCAAATCAAGAATTGGATTGAGTGTGTGTGTGTACCGAATGCCTATTGCCGACATTGTCAGTCTTCCACGGCATATTTTTGCTGTGGTCGATAAAATTAGAGGAAATCATTTTCACCGCCATTTAGAAGCATTATTAATTGCGGGAACAATTTTGAAGAAATTTTGTAGAAATATCTATTAATTTTTTCCCTTGATTTGGCAATCTTAATTTGAAAATGAGACATTTTGGATCACAGATTTTTTAATGGAATTTTTTTATTTTAAAGTTCTCTTTATTACTCCTTTAAACAACGCGCTTATTTTTACTCTGTGCTAACGTTTTTCCAACCTCTCATTTATCTTTAAAGATCACTGAACTGTGAAGAATTTTCTGATTTACTTATTTAAAGTTTTCTATACGTTTTTCTATCCGATTAATATATTGTCTTATATCTCATTCTGTTCCAGTGTAGTGTCATAGTAAAATAGTAAAATGTTAATCGATCTATTTAGAGTAGACGTTCGATTCGTGATCGTTAAATGACATTTGACATGATTTTGAATAATAAGCCTTCGTAAACTATAATATCTGCTCAATTTATGAGCACTTATATCACAGGTGCTTTTTAATAAGCATTGCTATAGTTGTTGCCTTTCCATCTAGTTTTTTGTTATGTGAAGAAATGTAAAAATTGTCAGGTTAAGTTCTGTGAAAAAGATTATGTTATTGTATTTATGGATATGCATGTGTCTCTGTTGCTGTTGATTTGAATACCTAATGTTATTATTATAAATTATATTCTATAAAAGCGGTAAGTTTGCTCTTAATTTTGTTTGTAGAAATCCAACCTATCACCTGTTAAAATAATAATAGTCTTTTCGGTAATACTTAATTTTATTCTACATCCAAGATCCAATATGGTGTCCATAAAAAAAAAATTGAATGTTGCATAATCGAAATTAGTTATCGTAGAAATTTTCTTTCGACAAAAATTGGTTTCTCGAATATTCTTACCCCCTTGTAATTAAATTTTAGCTCTTTCTGTTGAAGTAATCACACTAGATGGCATTTTCCAAAATCGCAGTTTTCATTTTTTCACAATATTTCAGCAACAGCAGCAGATATCTTTTTATCTGCGTGGTTTTTCTTAATGGCCATTAAAAGGTGTAACTTTTGTCTAATTTGACCCATCTTGCATGTTTTACGGTTTCCAAGATGCCAATGGTAAGCCATGGAAAACGGACCACCTTGTATATTTGAAATTATTTATATGGATATATGTAATAATATATGTTTTAATAATAGTCATTCCTATTACTATAAAAATCAGCTCGTTATTGAAACTAAAAAAAGGATTTTACTTCAATGATTCTAATGTAAAACGTAACTTGACCTTTTTTATTAGTCTTTGAAGCCCCCAAGCCAGTGCATACCATACAAAAAACTGAGATGGTAGCAACAAAAATGTTGAAAGATCGATTGGATTAATAGCTCTGTGTGCGGCGCACATACATCATGTCCTTATCATTAAAAGTTGCGCTCTATTACAATAATTAGTAAATGGATTTAATTAACTGGAAAGTGTAGCTTGGTAGGTCGTCGAATCGTTTCACACGAAATAATGATTTATTGTGACCGCAGCGATCGGAAAGCGCTGCGCACGTTATACTATTACAGTCACACACGTACAGTAAAAAGAATTTATGGCTTTATTTAATAGTGAAGATTTATGTGTGTCCGTTCCTGTTATGCAAGTTCTTGTTCTTTTGAAATATTGATTTAATTAGCGGTGCTTATTACATATTTTTCAGAATTTACGCCAAGTCTCGTAACGGAGGAAAGCAGCTAGTGAGCTTATATTGATATAATTATGCTATAGAAATAGATCGACCAGTTTTTACACTGTCTGGTTGCACGACAATAATTTAAAGTGCAGATTACTTGAATGGTAGTCGAAGTACAGTAAAACGTCAATAACAGTCGGTGATTGGTGAAGGAAAAAGATTTTGTTGCAGACTTTATTATTATCTAGATATAAATGTGTTTACCACATCAGGGATACCGTTCTTATGTGTAGGGTAGATGCTTCACTTTTTCTTAATTTATTCACAGAAAAAATGTTGCAAAATCATGAACAAATTAATTATATTTTTACATCTATAATTTTTTATTATAAACAATGAAATGACGTCATACAATGAAGGCATTAAAATTTATGTTTCATGTTTCTTTTTACTGTTACCACAAGTTTAATGAAGGAAATCGACCAATAAAAATTGCAATTTTAGTCAAATATCAACTAAAGAATTTCTCTGATTTCTAGTTTTTATCAATTTTAAATACCCATAAGTTATGATTGTTACGCCAGTTTTGTATCATTTATCATCGGTTTAAAATATGTCATTAGATACAAAGTGAGATTATATAATTTTTTTAATCAATTTTTTGGATTTTGGATGTATTGGATATATTTGGAGTAGCACAGCTACCTCTAGAGGTCATTCGCTACTCCACGCCGGACTAACCATTGAAAATTAGCACCTCTCTCGCGATTCGGCTATAACGATATGCTGCAAATACGGAATTCCAGGAAACAACTATTCTGCGGGCTAATCTGCCGACTAGTATTGAATTACACCTAGAAAACCTATAGCAAACAGCTAAAGTCACTCGTCAGTATCCCAGCAGATATATACTGGTTTCAAGCTTATTAGCTCTCATCAGTATGCCATAGGTGAGGTAACCGACGTATAACCTTAGCTGTTATCGCCGTATCGCAATAGAGGTCGCTAGCTTTCAATGGTGTCTACTGCGATGCAGAACGCTTTGTTTCTGTGGCTGTTAGTCCGGCATGGAGTAGCGAATGGCTGTTAGAGGTAGCTGTTCTACTCTGCGTTACTCATAGCCCCTACTGTCGAGTTAGACAGAGTTAAAATAGCTAAGGTTATTCTATGGTATACTGATGAAAGCTAATAAGCTCGAATGGGTATATGTTTGGTGGGCTCTTGACGAGTGACTTTAACTGTTTGCTATAGGTTTTCCAGTTGTTTCTTGCAATTCCGTATTTACATGTACAAAGTTGTTTGGGTTTTTATTTTGTTCTTTATAAAGCCTCCAAAGAATAAACATAAGTTACGACTTGCTAATATTTCAAATGTGATGGTAGTTAATTTTATTATCAAAAGTGTCTGCCAATTTTGCCACTAATAATTTGTAGTTGGAACATCTATATCTGAATACATTTTGATTTATAGATAAATTAAAGAATATATTATAGTTCATGTTTTCGTGCTAAATTAAATGTTTATCATTCTTCCTGTAAAAAATTCAAAATTTGTATTCCTAACAGGTGCAAAACATCAATTTTGTATATCTGAAATACTTATACCATGTAACTGTCAACATGTTTACCACTAAATTTCATACAGTTACATTTTTCAAAACAAAAATGACAATGAACCTTTTACTTACCTACTATTTTGGCTGTTTTCAAATAAATGTATGATTTACAAAATATTTTTCATTGTGTGAACTTGAACTATTTTAGCAAATGCTTAAAATTATATTATTCCAGTCAATTTTAGCGAATGCTTAAAATCACATTACAGTAATAATTGTCGAGTTGAATAGTTTTTCTAGTGTTTTCAAAATAATCTGCTTTTAGGATGGGTATAACCACGCAGCAGGTATGCATATACGCACATTAATTAAATAAATGTAAGATATTTTAGGCACAAATATTCTTTGGCTGACACTCAAAAATTGCTTAGTCTGTGGATAAACGACAAATGAGTTTTCCACAAATCACTAGACTATGTTGCGCTAAAATTTAGTCGTTTAAAAGTGTGACGAATGAAACCGTTTACTAATAAACAATCCAAACATTGATATCATAATTACTATAAATTCATACCTCCGTAAATTTAAAGATGTCGATCATTATTCATTTATTTTTTTTAAATATACCTTAAGTATATTGAGTGATACCAACGAATTTGGTTAATTTTCGAATTAGTATTCAGTAATGGATAATGCCATTTGTTAAAATGAAAATTTCGAATAAAGTTATTCTATTGATATTTAGTAGTTTAGCAGTTTAGTTGTATCCACCTGAGTCTCAGTTGGAGAGTGGTTTTAATGTAAATTACCTGGTCAAATTTATGTACCTACATTAGCTATATTCAAAGATTCACAAGTAAATAACTTTAAATGTGCGTCATAAGCTATCTGCAAAAAATACCTATTATAGATGCCGCAATGATTGAGTCAAGTTGAAATAATTTTTTTAAATTCATTTCTTAACTTGATTTCTACCGTCATTCAACAAAGTAAACAAATGATATATATTTTTTTGTTTCGTATTCAGTTAGTATATTAAAATTTATAATGAGCAATAAAGATTTTGTATTTTTTTGTTCTTTTAAAATATTTTTGTGTAATAAAAACAACGAGGTTAAAATATTTATTATTTAATTTGTAAATGCAAATCTTGTTAGATATAAGTTTAACTGCTGTTTGTATTAACAAAAGTATGAACCACATACACAAAAAGTTTTAATACTACTTTATTTATTAAGAGTGTTTGAACTTGTACTACTTGATTTAAACACTCGTACAGTATAATTTGATTTGAATTCAAATTGAAAATCAATTCAGGCTATTTATTATATTCATTACGTGCCTATGTGAACAACCAGTTCCAATGTTATTTAATAAACAATAATTGCAATACTTATATCTTATTTTCTATTTGTAAGTATTTATAAGTACTACAACACAAAATTATTGTTTTCTTTTGTCTGAAGTCAGACCAGATTTGGAATAGACACCATGGGATTTTAATAGATTTTCTGATTAGCAAAAAATTAATTTAGATTACTTAACATTTGCAGAAATGTGAAATGAAGAATTTAATAGAATACCTGTTGCTTGGCCTCAATGGAATCTATACATAAAACAACCAGGGATAGTAAATATCGCTAAACGATTACATTAGTACTATACTGTGGCAAGTGGCGCCTGGGAACTTGACGTTTATGATTGTAAATGTTTAATGCATGTAATCAAGTTAGTACACCGATTTTACCTACATCGGTACCACTTTATGGGCTTTGGTATTAGGTATGTTTCCTTATCATAAACCATAAACGGTGTACGTTACTGATTCCAGTCGGAATTCATATAATATTTTTCAAAGGTCAGAAAATAGATTTTTTTTTCGAATAGTGTGTTTAGACTTAGTATACTGTGGTTTAGACTAAGTACTGTGGCGATTTATCACGTGATTAATAATATGGTGAATATTTTTGTGTTTACATCATATTATTTTTAGTATTACAAAAAGTTATGATGCGATCAAGTCATATATAAAGTAACAAATAAGTAACAGCTGAAATTCAAAATAGTAATATTGCTAAATTGACAAGATTTTCAAACATTTTTTTTTAATTGGCGCTATCTTATGGGAGTATATAATTTGGGTTAATTACTACATGCACCTAACACTGTATTAACTTGTCTTAATAAATCGTCAGAGGTTACAATGCTCATTCTGTTAATTCTTTTATCAGAATACAAATGACAAAAAATGATAAAACCTATTAAGCTGCTTTCAAAGAAAGATCTTATGTCACATAATATATAGAAGGGTACTGAAGAACGGGATATGGACAGGAGCAATAATTTAGAGCTTTATCGCCTCTATAAGGAACCTGATATCGTACGGTTTATCAACATAAATAGGTTAAGGTAATTGGGACATCTACAAAGTATAGGCGACACCCCAAAGAAAATATTTCAGCAAGCACCTGCTGGACATAGGAAGAGAGCCAAGCCCAGAGCCAGATTTATAGATTAGGTAGAAGATAATTTAATAATTAGAAATTGGAAACCCAACCCGAAGAATAGGAAAGAATGGAAACTGCTACTAGAACAGGTCAAAAGTGGCCGATGATCAACAAAATACAGAAGAGTTATAGGTAATATTTCATGTGACAACTTTGACGTATAGCATACGTCCAAGGTCACAGCAGTTCTCTATAAAGTCCGCCTAAAGTATTGTACCTAACTCTACTTTAGATTTCGAGAAACTAGAAATGAAATGAGATTACTACAAACAATCGTATAGCCTCCGCTTGAAGTATATTGACTCTACTGAAGATTTTAGGGAACTACAAATGAACTACAAAGTTACTGTTTAGTATATTTATTTAAAATTGGGATGGTTTCATATATTTTTCACACGAGAATATATTGAAAATATTAAAAATAGACTTGCAAGGTCATATGACTTTTTTAAATTACTATAAACCAAAAAAATTACTACAAACTACAAACGATAATCTATAAGAATCACTCCTGCCTCCATTTATAGTAAAATATGAGTTAAATAAGAACAGATAAAAATAGACTTTAAGGAAATATAAATTTAAATTTTCAAGGGAAAAAGTGAGTAAAAAGGAAATTAATATTTATTTCGAGAACCAACAGAAAGGTTAAAGTTCAATGCGAGTAAAATATTTAGAACACAATCCCTAAGAATTTTAAAAATACTTTTATGATAGATATCAGAAGAAAAGGAAGATATAGAAGCCACAACACTGGAAAACATAAAAGGATATTATCAAATTTGAACTTTAAAATGTATGCATTTTATGTTACTTTAAAAGGTAAATTAACGAGTGTTAATTGATTTGATTTTAATTAGATTAATTTTTAATTAGTAGACATCCCATTCTACGAAGGCTGACCAGAGTTTTAGAACAATCTTTTAATAAATTTTTGAGAAACAGTTCAACTTATTCAACAACGTTATCCATTGTGGAGACGGGACGTCATAATCGTAAACTCAAGTATCGTCACCTATTATGACACTCCTAAGAAATGTGTCATCATTGTACCTTCTCAAGAAAATACTCACACACTTCAACCCGATGTTGTTCTTAATCCTGTTATGCGCTGGGGAACAAAGTTGGCTGCAATACGAATACGCTCATTTCTGAGCTTCGCGCAACATGATACTCGTCAGTAGATGTTGACTGCCAGCTCGTCTTAAACTATTTAAACCGTAAGTGGCACTTTGACTAACTCATAACTTCTTATCCGAGTGCAGCGTATTTGTAAAACTTCTGGGAACGACATCTTCAATTACACAGACTTTGATGCTAATCAGATTGTTTTTCAATAGAAGTCGGCACAAAACTGTCGAAGCACGATGCTGGTAATTCAAGAAGTTCTGAAACATCCAATTGGACTTTGTATATAGTTCTTTATTGTTATTTTGTTAATACATTCATGAAGTTCTGCTGCATACGAGTATATTTTATAGTTTCAGTTTTTTCTTTTAACATTTAGATGGAAATAACAATTTTATTACTACTGAAACAATCACATAACATCCTTTTGTCAAAAAATAGTCTCAGTGTACAAACGAGAAACATTTTGAACTGTAACCAAAGCTAGGTATGCATTTATTTTAACCGCGGCATTTCCTAGCTAGACCGTGGCAGACATATCAATGATCTTAATCCTGAAATATCTAATTAATGACAAGTATCTGAAATAGAACCAGACGTTGCTTTAAATAATTTCATAACGAAAATACCAACCACGTTTACATTTAAATTTAACCGTGGCAAATATTTCAAAAACACATTATATAATTGGCCCGGCCGCATACAACATGTCGATTGGAAAAACACCGATCGAGATCTGCCTAAGAGGCTTAGCTAGGAACGGGCAGAGCGTATTGGAAAAAATACGTCAGGTGGGTGTAGCGGTACAGGTAATAAACCTGTTGAAATAAAAATATGACCTCCCACATTAAGCACACACACTTGATTTCTACGGTCAGTCATTAACATGCTAAACGTTACCAAGCTCTCACCATAAACGATTATGTTTGCTTAGGTGCTACGGCTTAGCGTCGTCCTTCGAAGGCAATGTTTTGTTAAGCACATCGCGCTCTCGTCCCAGAACCAGAAACAAATAATGGTGAATGCCGTTCGGTTTATTTTACGTTCACGACCAGATGTATTGTGTAATAATTGCAATTTGTTCACCGCAGTGGATGCAATGTGCACCGAATATTGGAAACGGTAACTATCAAAATTATTGGCAATTACGTAACCACATCTTACTGCTGTTGCAGTACATTTATGTCACCTAAATGTGGAACGATAAAGTATAAGTAGTAGTAGAGAAGAATTGAACCATGCAAATTGAGTGTGTTTTTGACTAAAATATAACATCAGCATCCTTCATCGTTTAATGAATTATAAATCTAAACAGCAGGTCTGTACGATCGCACATAGCACTACTTGAAATGTAGTAACGGATATGACAACAAAAGAATGGGTGTAATATTTATATATAGTAAAAAATATAAGTTTTAACAGGATTCCTCTATGAGATCGTATTTATCGCCGTCAAATAACCAAATTAGGTATGTCAAACTATTTTATTAATTAAACCCATATATATTCTATTAATAATTAAAAACAATAGCGTTAAAAGCATACATTTGCTGTATAAAATAAGTATTATAAAATGTTATTTATTTCTTTCCTTGGGAATTTCGTTCAGTGTTTTTCCCGGTCGCCGATTGCATGTTTCGTCTTGTCAGATTTTACAGTCGACCAGTTTCCAGTGCCGTGCAGAAGTGTAAAAATAACCAAATTCATTCCATTTCATTCAAAACGGAACAGAAGTAGTCACTAATATAAAATTATTGACGTGCTTTTTATTTATTGTTACTAATTAAATCCTTCTCAAATAAAATAGTAACTTTTTAAGTGTACGTTACGTTAAGTTAGTTACGTTGTTGTTAGAAGAATATTGATATCTACTGTTAAGTTAAAAGCAAATATATGTTTTGTTTTGTTTTTCTAGTGAACATAGAGCAACCCCAAGTGTTCCTCAAGGCTCTAATTTAGGACCACTTCTGTTTTTATATTTCTCAGCCAACTTGCTCAATGTAATACATAATTCAAACTGTTTGATGTTTGCAAGTTGTACAGATGTATCGAGGGTCTCAATTACTACATTCAACATTAGATTAAACAAGTTATGCTATAACCTTTAGCTCGCAATAAATAATATTTTGGCAGTATCAAATAATGATTCCATTTTAAATTAGTAAACATCATGTTCATCATTATGGATCTGGGTAAAATCACTGATTTCTGAACTGTCTTATTAATTACATCTTGAAAATCTTAACTGCCTCGACGAATAAATAATTTAGAGTTTGTTTAGACTTGAACACATTTTACGTGGTTTAATAGAAATACCTACCCGAATGATGATTGATGATTTCTCTATATATCTACTCCATGATTTCTGATAGAACAACTTAATTTGCATTTCACATAGGTATCCATGTTCCTATTATTAATCAGGTTTCTCATAATAACAGAGTATGTTTCTTCAGAACCTATAGTGTATTAGTACACTATTAACGCAATAATTTGACTTAGATCGTAAATGATTTCTATTTACAACCTGATTTAAATTACCGAAATATCGCGAAGTATTCCAACAGACTGATAGATACCACAAATACGAAATCAATTTTTGTTAGACTGACTAACTTTTAGTTATGACTTCATTAAATAATAGAGCATCAGTTAGATTAGTTTCAATTTTAATTGCATTGTAAAAGAGCTAACGAATGTAGACGTCTAAAATATTTATTAATTACAATTTTATTGATTTGTTGTCAGCTTGTCTATTGAAATGGTAGCATAATACGCTTTTATAAAAAAATTTGTAGATTTTTTAAATTTGTTAGAGATTATGTTATAACTATAAGCATTTATCAGTAGGTAGTTATTAAATGAATTTAAAACTTCATCATGTAAGTGTTGTGAGAGTGAGTATATAAAGAAATAGTTGTTTAAGTAACATATAGGTATGTAAAGTAATAATGTTTTTTTTACGTCCATGCAAAGAAACAAAACTTTATTGAACTATATTTAGTGGGAAAAGTGGTTCTTTATTGCACTAATGCAATAAAATGTTTATTGCATTCATCTGTCATTCTAGTACAGCGTTTTGTCATCATGACAAACATAAACGTTCAAATCGACGTCACATTTTCCTAGACTTAGTGTCATATAAATATCATTTTTTAGTTTTTGCATGAACGTAGAAAAAATATTGTATGAAACTCGTACAAAAAGTGCTTATTGCACTCGACGTGTTGTCCTACTCGGCCTGACGGCCTCGTTGAACAATTTCACGTCGCGTGCAATAAACACTTACTTTTTGTACTTGTTGCATAAATAACTGTTTGTTTTCACTAGTGAACAATGAAATAATTATTCATTGGTTTCAAAGAATCGGGAATGAACTAACAAAATTCTCCGGTGTCAGCAATTGAACCTGCTGTGTGAAAGCCAAACGCTACTCACTATACCAGTACCGTAAACTGGGGCTACTTTGCTATACTTTAGGAGTTTTTCATTGTGACTTTTTTGCTTAATTATCTGAATCAACAAATTATTGTTTGATTGAACCAATAGATGCCTTTAGAATATTGCCTCTAGGCAATAAAAGCACTCCTTGATATAAAAAATATATATTTTTTGGTGCCATAGTAGCCCCATGCTCAGGGCTATTTTGACATGGCGCTGTTTTGTTTTGTATTGTAGGTCAAATTAGTATCATTCAGGGGCTAGTTTGACACTAAAAAAATAATATTTTTCTTATTTTATAGTATTTTGAAGGGTTAAACATTAAAAACACAGATTCTGTTCAAGCTAAACTTTATTTTAGTAAAGGTTATAATAATGTGAGAAAAGCGGCAGGTAACAAAATACAAAACAAATTATAATGCCAACAAAAACAAAAATAATATTCTTCGGTATAGTTTTTGTATCCACGGGCACTCAGTTTCTTTTTATAGGTTCTAACCATTTTTACACAATGTTTTCAAATATTTAGGGCACAATAACACCTCAAAACAAAGCGTAATGCTTACACACTGGCCTACCACTATTTACATCAACATAACCTCAAAATTCCGGTATTCTCACTTCTACGAGGGACGTTGTCAAAGTAGCCCCAAAAAGTGTCAAAGGAACCCTCGAAGTTAAAGTAGCCCCAGTTTACGGTAACATTTTTCCGAATGATGGTAGAAGTTTATTGATTAAAGTTTTTTTTGCTTTTTTAAATTTATAAAATGAATGATAAATGTCAAACTGAACTGTAGGGTGTTTTGACAGTTTTAAATTGTATGTTATGTCGTGTTCATGTTATGAGTGTCAATATATTGTGTAATGTTTTCAGTAAAACGTTTCGTAAAATATTGTTAATAGTTGTGGACAAACTATTGTATTCTACTTGCATATAATGACGATTATATCACGTCGAAAGGTAGCTCGTATATATATTACACGTCAATAATCAATATCTACTATTTAATGTGAAAAATATTTCTCTTAGTACTTAAATGAAATGGAGTGTGTCATCATAACTTTACTAATTTTGTTGATTGCATTACAGGTTGTCAGTTGAAATAGCTAGACGGGTTCATAATATTAAATGAATTAGGCACCCTTCTCTTTAAATACACTGACCTGATTACTTACAACTAACTAGATTTGTTGGACAACACAAAAGCACGACATAGGCGTTAGAGAATTGTTGTACACAATTTTGAAACTGATTTTCACTTTTTAGCCGTGGGTGCTAAACATAACTTGTTCGAGACCATCGAATTAATAATAAATGAAACAACAGTCTGTTTTAAATAAAATTATCATATACTTTGGTCGTTATGCCGCTATTTTCAGTGTCGAAACCTTTTTATCATTAACATTTTACAAAAAATACACAAAAATTAATGGAAATGTTAATTAAATTATATTATTTTTTAACTTGTTAAGAATTACTTAACACATATACATATATTTTAGATACTACATTGTATAAACGAGCAATAGAACCAGAGCAGAATAAAAAAATAATAGTAATATTAGGCAGTAAAAGTGGATGTCACTTATAACAGATGGATCCCGGGTAGGAGATGAGTTTTCTGGGGCAGGAATAATATCTGGAAAATTGGGACATCCGACAGAGCTTTTCGCTGGGCACATACTCCACGGTTTTCCAGGCGGAGGTTTTTGCTATTTTGATGGTAGCAGGCAAGAAAGAAGTAAGGAATTGTGTGGAGGAGAAAATCTTCATCTGCTCTGATAGCCAGGCTGCACTCAGGGATCTTAGCTCTCCAGTGACTAGATCTACTGTTGTTGAAGAGTGTGGAGAAGCCCTGGAGTCCCTGGTCAGACAAAGGGAGGTGGAGTTGGTCTGGAACCCTGGTACTGAGACGGCTGACTTGCTAGCTCTTCTTGGATCTGGGGCACCTTGCCAGGGACCCGAACCTTTTTGGTAATTACGCGAGGTAGTATGAATAGTGCCCTTAATAAATGGGTCTATCAAACACTAGGAGGGAATTGGAGAAGGAATGGGGGATGTAGACAATCCCACGACTTCTTCAATGAACTTAATAAATCTAGGACGAAGTGGCTGCTGAGCCTTAGTCGACCAAATGGTGGGGGTCCTGACAGGCCACTGCAGACTCAGAAGGCATTTGAATTTGATAGGCATAGAGGATAGTCCCGTATGTCCGGAATGCGGAGAGGGATAGGAGACCCCTATCCATTTCCTAGATATAGGATCTTTGGCATCGAGGAGCTGCAAAGGGAAGAGATGAGGGGCCTACTATGGACCAGGATCCTGGCGTTCATTAGGGCGTCAGGTAGGTTCGAGGAAGGCCGAGGGCGAATAGTGGAGGGGTGATGGGATGCCAGGGTAGGCAAAGAGGGCCCATGTGTGGCCTAATTGCCAGGCCTTAGCCCGCACTTACTACTACTACTGCTAAGCTTTATACAGGGCCATTCACAACTCATCTAAAAAAAATGAGAACAGATGCGTCATGAAAAATGGAGTCAATATTATAAAAAAACTTTTGTAAAGTTGTTATGGTTTCTGAAAAAAAAATTATTGAAGTTGTAGTATTTTCAACCTTTACATCGCTGCAGGCTCTAACCAGGCGATTTCAAATATCCGATTACCGTATTAACGTTTTTGTGATGCTACTGCTTACATTACTCTTTCTAGTGTCACAAATGGCTTACGTGTATAGCAACTCGAAGTTGATGGATATCGTTTTAATTTATGGTGAAATGAAAATGCTTTTAGCAGAATGATTTCGCGGTAAACATGTGTCAAATGCGGTAAAAGTAGCTTTACCGCTGTGTACAGCCAGTGCAAGTGCAGTGCAGCGTGGCCGTGTTGCAATCAAATCATGGAAGAGATGGAGATCCAGAGCATCTATGGCGTATTGCAGCAGTGTGGCGAGGCTCAATTATATCCGTACCATGTACAGTGGGTCCAAGCATTGATCCCAAGGGACTGGACGAGAAAGACCGGTACCATGACCGTCCCGATCTCCTGACTATATCCTTTAGACTTCTTTTTGTGGGAATGTTTAAAAAATGTGTATCGCATCGAAGTAAATACTACCAATGATTTCTGCAAACGTATCATAACTGCTGCCAATAACTTACGAGTTCAAAACTGACAAGAAGCGGAAACATTTGTGTTAGTTTGTAGAAACTGGGTATGACGGACCCAAAATTTTGTTGTTGTAGCATCAGGTATGTCAAACTATTTTATTAATTAAAACCACAAATTCTATTAATAATTAATAACAATAGCGGCAAAAACAGTTGAATTTGCTGTATAAAATATGTGTTATAAAATATTATTTATTTCTTTCCTTGAGAATTTCAGTGTTTTGTCCGGTCACCGATTGCATGCTTTCCCTTGACAGATTTTACAGTGGACCAGTTTCCAGTGCCGTGCAGAAGTGTATTTTTAAATCATTTTAGAATTGCTCTTTTTGATTTTTTTATTTACAAAACTGTATTTATTTTGTAAGAGTAAGAGTACAATAAATTTTTTTTATAGTTAAGTCACCCTGTACAGTTCAAATATTAGATCTTCAAAAGCATTTGGCTTTGCAAGGAAGAATCTCGAGTTGTTAAATATACAATTTTTCGCATAAGAACTGGTTCTAATTTATTGGCTAATGTTGATACTAATTTTTATTGCAACTCCTTAACATTTTATTACAATTGCGTTTACTTGCTATAAGTTATGTTATATGAATTTGTAATTTACTGCTATGTTTAAATTAATTATTTAAAACCTATTTTTCAAAAGCTGTTAATGCAGTTGTGTGAAAGATTATCAGGGGTGCTTTATTCGTTGTATAACGTTACGCACAACATTAAAGTATGGATTATTAAATCTCAGTAGTATCAGCTGACATGTGATTTTCTCTCCACTTCTGCACGGCACAAGAGGCCTCTTCCGGTTTCCGAGCTCTCTCGGTCTAAGCCGACAATACGAGATACCTAAACACCACCTACGCTTGTAGGATGTCCGATTTAGTAACCCACTAACCCCATTTTCACCCTTCGCCGGTTTCAACCCGACCCTGTCGCCGGCGACCCTCAACAGTTGCCAAGTGTGGCCTCGTCCCGAGGGGGAAGTTGTGACGCGGTCGTTACCTTTCCATCGATCCGCCGGCCGGGCCCGAGGACGCCGTATCCGAGGGTCAAGGTCACGGGCGCCGGGACGCTGCACTACTGCGTGTTGCCATCTGCCACCCGGGCGCCGTCACGCGAAAACAGCTTCGCCTTCCGTCAAAGTCCGCTGAGCCGCGCGGCAGATCTTGTATTTTGTCCCGTCCAATCCGTTCAATCGAAACCGTGGATATGACACAAGATCCAAGTAAGTTTTTCATGTAAAACGCGACCAGTATCTTTGTTATGTAATTGGGTACAATTGATGTTCGTAAATGTATAGCCTGCACAAATTTGATGTTATTAGGTTGATATTCAGCCCGAGTATGTATCCCATTTTGGTCATAATAACATTTATGTCATTTCAAGGTTAAATGTTATATTTCATCACCTTAAATTTTTGTAGTATGTGTCGCCCTGTAACTGTTAAGAAATAACGTTGATGTTATTTCTAACACGGTTTGAAGAATTTTCAGTTTCTTAAAGTCAAGGAATTAGGTGTCGCTATGTTTAACGTATGTGTTATTCGAATTGTGAAAATGCACGGCTTTTAAACTTACATTTAATTCGCGGTTTTATAAATGCACATGGAAAGTAAGTTGTAAAATTTAAATCACAACATCCAACGAAGAAGTATCAAAAATTTAAGTAACCCATTTGATTTGCCTGATGAAGAATTTAAAAAATATTTAGATTTAAAGGTTCAATACGGCAATTTATTGAGGACCACACGTCAGTAGCTGCTTTCTGCAAGTTCCTTTAATTATGCAGGCAACAGGCATGTGTATTCCCTGCTTAAATGATTATTGACAATTCGATTATTGGTTTTTAATTTTAGTATGATATAAATACAATAACTGATTTAATTATGATAAAACTATAAGGCTGTTTAAACTAAACTGTTATCGATGCAGCTTACTCAGTTTTTAAGTGGTTCTTTGTTTGCTGACTTTGTGGAAACATCATATACTTACCTATCTCTCTAACAAATGTTCGATTGGTTAGCGTGTAATACAGTTACTAACTGATTTTTGATAGTTGTAAATTAAAATTATCACTAATATATGTCTAGTAACTACTTTATGTTAAAAATAATAATGTTGCAAATACTAGAACCAATCCACCTATCAAAAAATAAAATTAGAAAGCAGTAATTTTACCTATGCTCTGTCGGAATCCTTTTTGTCTCTGAGAAAAATTTATCTATTTTTCCCTAAATGGTTTCCAGTTTTATTGCTATTCAAGGAGAATAGATATTCTTTAAGATCTTAGTACGATTTTACTACTATTGCGGAATGTTAAAAAACATATGGAATATTATTATTATTATTCGCTCATTTAAGTTTATTACTTGCCATATTATTATGAACCTTTGCTAAAAGTAATTCTGTCTCTTGCTTTTACATAATCGAAGAAAATGCTTTCATATATTAATGAAAATGTATTTTATTAAACGATATTGACATGCGATGACAATACACGTACAGTATGGACTTACAATTAAGGCTTCTTGCTTGCGGCTACGCTTTGTCTTGTCAAAGCGGGACATTTATACGTATTTTGGGGACATCGGGACACATAACTTAAAAGTGAGACTGTTACGCTTAAAGTGGGACGTATGCTCACGTTATTCGTAACCCTCATAATAAATACTCTTTTGATTGATGTTTTCCGAGTCTCTATTATATTTAATTAAATTAAACACAGTGACACTGTATATTTGTAAAGAGTTTTAAAAGGAATTAGAGCGAATTATGAGATAGAATTAGCAATCATGCCATGTACCTAGCCACACCACAATAAAAAAGCATTCAATTGCGTGCGTTATCTGTGGTCTATGATACAGCCGTGTCTCTGGTTTGTTGGTTTGCACGGACAATAATGCAATTTAATTATTAACGTTGTTTTTCATTCGTAATTAGAATTAGAGCGGCTCACACTAATTACTCAAACGTACAATTAGCATTATGTGGTCGTAATTTATTTCAATTTTTTACATTGTATATAATGCAATTAAATGTGTGGAAGATGGATGCGTTTCGATTAGAATCTTAATCAGTGATTGGAAAATTTATTATTAGCAAATAATATTTAAGATTTGCCTGTTTAATTGGTTTGCGCTGGAATTTTAATCAAACTGTAACAATGATTTACCGCTATCATTTGCTGATATCACTGAAAGGTGGCAAACTTATTTAGTTTTTGTCATGGGCATTAATTCTAATTTCCAATTCTACATCCTTGATACAAATGACTAAATACGATAACATTTATCATATAAAACAAATCTATCACGTCTAATGTTCATTTAGATTGTCTAAATATAGGAAAATCCTTTATCTAATTGTTAGAAGTTCCTTTTAAAATAATATGATATATGATGTGAGTGATGTGCTATAATCGAGGCTATAATGCCAGTGTACATACAAAATAATAAATTGTGCGTTCATTTTTACACCGAAATAATGAAAAGTAACTCATATTGGACCCATATTCTTGAAGGTAATAACATTTTCCCTAAAAGGGGATAACAATTTTTGGTTGTTTCATTGTTCATACATACCAACCCGTGGCGGTTCGTCGTATGAAGCAACTGAGGCCGGGCCTCACTGTTTTGGCTTTCACTGTATATTTTAATACCCCATAATTTCCAATCCGATTGCCTACTACATTTATCAAAAATCAATTTAACGAAATAAAATAATTGCTTTAATCTTAGCCCTCGTACGTTATAACGTAGGTACCTCTGGCTTACATTTCAATATCCCGCCGTTTCTGTTTCTACTCGCGTGGGGAGTCCGGATCACCCACCAATTTCACCACAGTGAGGCCGAATTTTGCGAGCCTCAAATTGCGTCGCACACGCTTATACATTATGGTTTCCCCCACCACGCAAGACGGTTAAAATCAATGTTTTTCGCTCCATGTCCGCTCGAGACTGAGGCCCGATTTCTGGCGCCTCATGTTTTTAGTTCAACGTTCAACGGCAAATGGACGATGTGATAGTGGCTAGTGACCGTATGTAACTTGTAAACTGTAGATTATTTACGTGTGTGACGCAATTAATCGATTGTTCAAGTGTTAATATTTTTATTTATATGTTTTGAATTTTCAGTGGTTAGTGTTAGTGGTTGATTAGTTGAATGTGACTTCTTAAATATAAGATTAGTTGGTAAGCGCGGTGGTAAAGTTTTAAGGACAATGCAGGTAGGATTAATTTAAAGAGATAATAAGTAACTTACTTACAAGGTAAGACTATATTTAATATAGAATAGGAACCTAATTTAAATATATATTATCTATAGAATCGTCGATAGTTATTTATAATAATAAATCCCTCTCACCATATTGTTTTATTTCTATTTGAAACGCCTTTTTCAATACGTAATGAAGTAGAGAAACGACAAATTTTGAATAGTCGGCCAACGCTTTAAAATATCCTGAATATGCAAACAAATTTCCGGAAATATCATCGTTTGATTGTTTACTACAAATATATCCAAACATATTTGACATAGATAAGTTGTAAAACGAACTTTATGTTTTGTACAGACGAACAATTTTATAATTTAGAAGTTCAGAAAACTGTAGAAATATTATACAAGGAATTTAAAATGATATTTTCTGAAACATACAAATTATTTTGCTTAGTTTTAACAATTCCTGCAATAAGTGTTTCAGTAGAACGAAACATTTCGTGCCTTAAGCGCATTAAGACTTACTTACGAAATACGATGACACAAGATCGCTTATAGAACTTATCGATGATGGCTATAGAAAAAGAACTGTTGCAAAGTCTTAGCGCCGATTCCCAATTTTATGAAGACATTATAAATAATTTTTCGAATTTAAAAGACCGACGAATAGACTTGTTGTATAAGAAGTGAAAGTATTAAAACATTTTTGGTAAAAGTGGCTTTGCTTTGTATGTAGGTAAATAGATAAGTAGTTGAAAATTGATTTTTATATTTTTCCTATTTTTTCTTAGTGTTTTAAACACGTATGAACAATTTTTTAAATTAATAGATGCTGAAACATATATTTTTTTCTATTATTTATATTGTAAATAAAAATCGGAGTTCTGATGTTATTTAGTTTTTTAATTTATAATAGTAGGGCTATTGGCGAAGACCTCCATAATAAAAAATGGTCAACGCGTCAAAGAATATTACCTCAGGGGGAGACGTGTAAATTTATTCATATTTAGGTATTATTTGGGCCTCACCTCTTGCAGCTACCACGAGCCGCCACTGATACTAACTGACATTACTTTTAATGGTGGCATCTGGTCTTGCTTTTTCTTGATCTTGGTCTCGCAAGAAAAGGACATTATGTGAAATAATTTTTAACGAGGGTCCAGTTTTGCTAAACTAGAACCAATTATAAATCTTCTACCATTTGACTGAATGCGCTTCTATTCCGTTTTGCCTATTTCGTCCATTACTTATTACGTATAACTGACTTCAATAGGGATTGTAGGCGACCGAGAGTAACTACCACAGTTACCAAATTCGTAATAAAGTTACATGCTTCTCATTTTGTATACAAGAGTCTCGCAAGGTCTTGCAAAATTGCTAAACAAAAAATTTGTGAGACTGTCGCAAGTCAATACAAGAGAGCAAGAGCAAGACTTTAAAGAAACTCTTGTATTGTTGTGAAAGACAAGATATTTTTTCAAATTTTGATTCTTGTCTCAGCCATGTCTGATCACTTTCAACAAATTTGTTTTGGCAAATGGCACATGATTTACATAACATCTCATATTTTTTAAAACTAACTTCTAACGAACAATTAAGTATCTAAGAGATTTTCCCAGACTTACATACGCTAAAGTAACATTGTTATGTTCTAGCACTTGTCATATTAAAAAAAAATCATCGTTATTAAATAAAAACAGTTTTTCATATAATCTTATTGACACTGAGCACGCAACAGCCAGAAAAGATATGAATTTAAATTTGAAATGTTAAATCAAAATTATTACCCGCCTGGTGTCCGCCTCCCAAAAATTATGTATATGTGAGTAGGTGTAGCCTAAAATAACACTAAAAAACGTAACACACAATGCAACATTCCTTACATGAAAAATAAGTTCATTGTTTTAAATATAATATCCGGTCTTATAATATTTTGAAGAAGATATTTGGGACCCATGCCATATTTAGGGCATTATTTATATGCCCATGTAGAGAACTTCATAGTGACCACATTTCAAATAAAATGCAAAATAGAAGCAGTAGTAACTTCCTCTGAGATCTTCCATATACATGAAATTATATAAACTTATACGTCCAAACGTATTTCGGTTGTCTTATTTCACTTCTTAATTAAGTTTTTCTTAATGTTGAGTCAAAATAAAAAGGTATAGGTAGCTCCCGAAAAAATAAGTAATATTTTTTTGCGCATACATACGTGATCAGAAAATAAATGCCGATATATAAATACAACTGCAATAGAATGCAAAACTGTGTAATACAATTTTTTAGAAAATCCTCAAAATTGTAACGTGCTGTATGTTTTATTTGGTACAATTTATTATACACCAAAATGAAGGTGCTCATATTCCAAACACCCTGTGCATTACGCAAAACAGGCTCAATTCAAAACAAGGAAAATTCATACATTTATAGGTATTTAAAGTTACTTATCTTGAGTTAGAATCCATTGAATGTTGTCATAAAATCCCTAATAGTAGGATGTTTCTTTAATTTTAGTACAAAAATGGTAGGAGTTGGATGTGCTTTAAAAACCTTTGATGCGTTTGCCTTCACGCATTTGATACAATGTTTCCTTTTAAAATTGGTTAATATACGAAGAAGTTAATAAATGACTAATTCTTATACTTTTCTGGTAATAACTAAAACTTTTTAAGTAAATTCTGTTACGTTTAGTCGCAAAAAATTATCTCCATTCAGATGGACCTTCCCACTTATTGTAAATCGATGAGGAGCACCATCGTGCATGACCAACATTTTGTTTCTTATAAGTAGGGGATGTTTCCTAGTTGCAACTGACTACTAAACAATCTTTAACAGTTTTGTCACCTTTCAATTGTAAACAGACAATAATAATCACTTTATATTGTGTGGCAATTTAAAAACTTATAATGACTATATCTGAGTGACAGCGAAACCACTCGAAACAGTTGCTGTCATATGGAGAATTCTTGACGTACACTTACAAATGTTTCTCTGGAAATAACAGTAACACTCGTAAAATTGTTAAACTAGACCTGTACAAACTTAATTAAAAAAAACATTTTCATTTGTTCAAACAATAATAAAGGACATAGAAAACAAATACTTTGAAACAATATAGACATGAAAATTAAATTTAAGTTTTCTCTAGTAGATTGAAAACTAGTTGATACCACGTGATAATAACCTGATAGGTGTAATTCACATATTGTTGGTTACGAAAATAAAGATCTTCCAATTTTTTATTTACAGATTAAGCTAGGCAAGTTTTTAAACTTTATATGTCTTCGTATTTTTAAAATTCAGTTACTCAGTATTATAACCCAAGCAAACTTTGTAAATTCAGAAGCCGTTTCAGAGTACTGTTAAGGAGTTTATCGGTCGAGATAAAAGTGTACATTTTCAGAAAAGAGGCAATTTTATTTGGCAATAAATCAGCCGATGGGAATGCATTTAGTTAAATTTATTTTCAAACCACTTTACGGTGTAGATTAAAGCAGAAATTTTTACAGACATCTCCCACGTCAAAATAAAACATAAATCTTCGGCAATTACGTGGATTTCTGCAAAAGTTGTAATTTATTTGTCGTTGTTTTCTTAAAGTGGGCGCGATCACAGCTGATGCGATATTTTTCACATGGCAGTCGGTCAAAACGCAGAAGCTATTTGCGTACGTCTGTACTAAATTTACGTCCGTGAGAATGTGTGGCGATTCCTCCATCCAGCCAGGTGTAGTTGTGACATGTTATGTAAAACATTTGCGTCACTGTTATAGTCGATGTTCATCTGTCACATACATCAAACAATAACGCTACAGTTACTCTTCGCTGCATCTCACGCCAACGCTGATTCTACGCGACGTATGTAATTTGTAGGTGTTCCAGACAGTGCTCTTCTAAAAAGCGAAAAATGCCTTGTGGTGTCTGGGGACGGCTACTATTTTCACCTTGTTTTAAATAAATTACCGCTATTCTGTTAGATTAATGTCTTGGTTTTATTTAATGTTCCAAGTGCCAACATCGGTATTCTGTGGGTTGTATGCTTGATAGTGCACCCGAAATCAACGCGCCACTGCACTGAAGTCATAACGTATATTTATTTTCTTATATGCACGGCAAAAATAATTTACGAGTCATTTTGTTTTACAGTTATTTCTATATGCAGTGATGTATCACCATTTGCCAGTAGGTATTTTGATTACAATGAAGATTTATTTATATTTCAGTTAGGAGAGTTTTACGCTAATTTTTAATGTATTTTCAAATTTGCTGTTTTCTGCAGAATTCGAAATATAAAAAATAATAACTGGAATTCATATGTTTCCTTTCCTTTTGTAGCCATCAGTTTTAGAGTTTTGAAAACTGTTTTAAAATAATCCATTGGTTTTTCAGTTTTTACCGGTTGCTATGACAATAATTATTATGTGTTTAAAGTTTAAACATCAGTTAACCTTTATTAACCAAATTTTTAAATCTTAAGATTAAAAAAAATGTTCAAAATGTTGGCTCAAATGCTAGCCTCACAATGGGCGAACTAAAGTATCCAAATCTCAGGCGTCACTCGACGGATGAGATTTGAATTATTTCTTATCTGGTTAACTGCATCCTGAATTATTTCAAGTAACTCCTGAAGGGTAGTGATTTCAGTATAGTAGACAAGGTGCCTCATATCTCCCCATATATAAAAGTCCAAAGGATTTAGATTTGGAGAACGCAGTAGCCATGGACCTTGTTGACCTCTCTATTTCTGGAACTGATTATTTAACTAAACAATTAGGCCTTTCTCTATGTGGTGGGGCACTATCGTGCTGACACCACATATTTTGAACTATACTAGTTTTCCAAGAATGTTCTATACAAATCTGCAGTTAAAGGATCATTTAAAACATGTACAGGCAGTAAATTGAGAATGCTACCTTGAACGCTGAGTCTGAAACGTTGCTGAAATCGTCTTGAGCTAATTGCATGCAGATTTTGTAACACCCAGTGCTGATTACTTCAACAATAAAATTCTAATCGCCAAGGAGCATCTCCAGCATATAACGCTTGTACATTTTGGTGATGAAACATACGTAAAATTTCTCTGTTCAATACATGGCATACAAAATTCGGTAATAAATGAAAATTACTTGTTATACATCAAACATTAGAAGAGATGCCGTCAATGATCTATTATGTCTTCTTCATTTTGTATATTCACTTCTGTAGGACTAATGACCTTTTTTCTAGAGGAGTTTCTTCTAGAAGTCTACGCAATGGTGCACTAAAGCCTATGTGGGTAGGTTGTTGTCTATTTGGGTATGTTCGTCGGTATTTTCGGGCTGCTTATCTGTATACTCTTCATTTGTACATACGCCACTGGTCAAATGAATAAACAAAATGACACAAATAATAATTATTGTTATAGCAACCATCATTTTTATTTGTCAGGCTACTTTGACATTAACCCAGCTACTATCTGCCAAAGTTCGTCATAGAGCTTGTATATATTTGATCAAAAGCAACAAGCCTTTTATGAGAAAATGAAAAAACCTTTCAGTAACCACGAACTGCATAACGTTAATTTATGGTTAGTAATATCATAGCAAGGTATGGCACAAATTGTATTTGAAGTTATATGAGGTATAGTTGTGTGAGTTTTCCATATACATTTATATTAATTCTATTCTAATATGTTCTTTGGTATTTCAGTATAATTCAAGGAAGTACCACAACTATACTATATATCATTTTTATCTTTAAATAATCCATATAAACCACTACCCACAATAATTGGGTAATTTAAATAACTGAAGTAAAACAAAACGGTGCTACACAAAAGGCCGACGAAGGTAATCAACTTCTGTGGATAAGAAGTAAGCACCCAAAATGGTTAACAAATGAATGAACCAACAACCGTTCTTCGTCGAGGTGGCCCAATTCGGTTTAAAATTCCTGTTAACATAATGAGTCCGTAAATTACTTGTTTAAATAAACAATTAAATGGAATGCTCCAAAAGGAAGGTAATATTATGTTCTTTTTCGTCTTTGAACGGGAACGTTCTTTTTCTTTCACCGCGCATTGAAATATAATAAACTTATTTGCAACATGAACGGCATTTTAATATTCCATGTAGCAGTATTTAATTTAATTCTAAACATATTTTCTCTGTAGGGTTTGCAAATAGGGGTACGAGTTCTAAAATAGACAAATTGACATTTTTCCGATTTAGAAGTAATACTGAAAATGCAACTTTTGCAACAAGATATTAAAATACCGATTTTTTTGTATAGATATCAATTATCAGCTCGATAGCGCGAGTATGGCAAGTTTGTGAACAAAAGGTGTTTCTTTGGATATGCAAATTTAATGTCACATGATTTTAATGACCTGGAAGTAGTACCTATACGTCTCAGCCAAAAATGGCGCTTGAAGGACTTCAAAGATATAGCTAAAAACAGTTATTATTATTTTTAATTTAACTTGCATCTCAGTCGGCGTGCGTGATAGAAATAAATATTATTAGGGATTTTAGTAGGTACTACTTTGTTCGATCTATAACCAGGTATATTTTTGTCGCTCACTCAGGGACGCCCTGTATAAAAAATTGCTTTCATATGCATATGAATAGTGAGAAAATTATTTTTAACTTATGCCTACGAATAGAAAAATAATGTTTAATGACATTAAATATTGATTCAGAATGTAGCGGTCACCGACACCGGTCACCGACCTACATCTGTGATCCCTACAATTACAATTTAATGACATTTGCATTAAAGCAATAAACAAAACAATGCCAATGAAACCATTAAAGTACCCTCTGACCTGAGCCTAATTATAATCAAATAAAGAGATGGTCAGAGATTAACCAGCCCCCGAGAGGTCCGGTGAAAAACCACAGCAGTGACTTATCTTTCGTCTTCCGCGTAACATCCGTCCAGACTTCTGTATTGATGGAACATTCTTTCCCAGTTGTTATATCTTTATTAATATATTTAACGTGTTACAAACCGTGGACTTGTTAGTTCTAATCCCACAACCCCACACAGAACTTATCTAAAAGAAATGGCGTGTGCAGGGGACTTACAAATACAATTTTATAAAAAAAATCAAGAAGGGCACTTTCAAAATGATTCAAAAATACACTTCTGCACGGACTGGAAACTGGTCCTCTGTAAAACCTGATAAGGCGGTAAAGCATGCAAATGCAGCAAATTCAACTGCTTTTGCCGCTATTGTTAATTTGTGGTTTTAATTAATAAAATAGTTTGACATACCCGGTTACAACAAAATTTAGGGTCCGTCTTACCCAGTTTCTACGAACTAACACAATTGTTTCTGCTTCTTGTCCGTTATTAATAGCGTAAATCATCAATAATAGGTGTCTATTTCGGTGCGATACACATTTTTAAATATCCCCACAAAAAGAAGTCCAAATGATTTAAAGTCAGGAGCGTCAGGAGATCGTGGCGGCCATGGTACCGGTCCTCCTCATCCAATCCCTTGGTATTAATGCTTGGACATACTGTACATGGTATGGATATAATTGAGCCTTGTGTATGGTACGCCACACTGCTGCAATACGCCGTGGACGCCCTGGATCTCCCTCTCTTTTACAATTCGGTTTCAAATTTCCCTCGCGTTGCATTACACTTGCACTCACGGCACACCTCTGTAAAAGTAGCTGCATTTGGCACATGTTTACCGGGAAATCATCAAGTTGAAACGATATCAATACCTACAAGAAGTGAGCGGATTTCAATATTAGGAATCGCCTGGTTAGAAACTACAGTAGCTCTGCGATGTAAAGGTTGACACTAGTAGAACATCAATAATTTTTGTCTCGGAAACTATAAGGATTTTTACAAAAAAAATTTTACGATATTGACTCCATTTTTCATGACGCATCTATTCCCGAATATTTTTAGATAGGTTCTGTATAATTCATATTTCATAGGTATTTGATTTCTGTTCTACAATAAAGCGAAAGTGAAACATCGTATGACGCCCACCCCTCAAGCATTCGCCCCTTCGATGTCGATATCCATATGAGAGTGTTTGTCCTTAGACCCGCGGGCTACGAGCTTTCGAGCGTACTATTTCAGGGTAAAACGTCCCGAATCTGGAGGTCACGGGTCGCGCGCAAGGTCGATAAAGGGCCGTGGCCGCCTCCAACACGTGCCGGCCGTCGGCAGGGCTCGCACTTCACGGAGCAGCGGCGGCCTTGACACTAGAACACAGCCGACCCAGACCTCCAGCCCGATGTGATCGATGCAGCGAGCGACTGCACTACTCACCCGCACTTGCTTTCTTATTTCAAGTATTTGCAAAGTCAATTGGCGCATTGCAAAACATCATTGCTTTTGGGTAAGAACAAAGTAAGTCATGCTATAATGACGGTTATATTGGTAAGGTTTCACGACCTAAATAATACCACATAATACTATCCATTTGTAGTAGGAGGATCTCAAATTCTTATTCCATATAATCAAATCCGCCCAACGATATTGAGTAGACAGGAAGACGGGCGTCAGCAGTAGGGAAACTGTGGGCGGATAGTGAACCAACTTATTAAAATATTATTGGACAGTTGATGTCATAACTCCCACGCGCTATCCTAAGCTACGTCCTATTTTTTCTATTTTTGTTTATATTAATAAAGGAGATGTAGGGAACAAAATATTAAACAGATAATTCCACAAATCAGAGCAGTTTGCATTTTCCGAATCTAGATTAATTCGTGTTAATAGAAAATAAGATATAAATATGTTTATTTTGTTTTATATACCACGGCGAGATCACAGTCGATCAATAATATGGTATTCCTGTTTATGTATAATGTAGTTAGTCAACTAGTTAATCTTAGAAGTGAAAATAATAGATGATGATACTCTTTTAAAATTCATATTATCCTTAAAGCTCGCCTTTTCAGAATATGAACGAAACATCTAGGAAAAAAACAAGTACAGCCGGATTCATGAAACGGACGTAGCGCTAGTCCGACTAACGAGTTTACGCCCGTGTAAAGCGCGTTAGTTGGCCTAACCAGCTTTGCGCTCATTCACGAAACATGCGTTGCTAGGTAGCGAAGCATGCGTTGCTAGGTAGGCTGTTTATTTACGTCCATAGAAAAGAAAGAAAAGATCTTTATTTGTTCCATATTGTCAATAATGACATAGAACGTGTCAGGTTACATATTTGCGCCAAAAGTTAGACCCAGTATTGTACCTGTCTAAAAATCGCGTAACTTCGGCCTCTAGTTCCTTGCGTTTCCCATTGTATATTTAGTATTTATATTCTACTTTTCAGTACTACGGATTAGTTAACATATCATAAAGTAAGTATTATACATAGTAGTGAATAGGAGTATGCTTTTTATTTAAATTAGTGCAACAGATGCGTAAATTTTTCGCGTAACCTCCGCTAGTCTGACTAACGTTACGCCTTGTTGATGAATCCGTATGGTAAAGTTTTGCCACTGTTAGATAAATGGTCCCTTTTCTAAGTTGATAATTTAAGTGTAAATCTTCATGGGAAAGTTTTGTTGATTATTTATCCGATGTATCAACTTTGGTGAGAACTATCAGAAAAAAGATGCAAAAAGATCGGTTATGGAAAAAATGCAAAGGTGGTGCGAAGTCAGCAATATCAGCAGCAATCAGATCTTGCAGTGTTATCTGTGAAACCTTTACCTCGAATCCTCAAAAGGCGTTTACAAGGACAACGATAACGAGGTTTTCGGTATAATTGTAGCTGACGTGTAATCAAAAACATCGTTTTCAATAAAAACTATAAACCAAATACGCTAATAGTTCCATCAAGCACTACTTTGCTTGGTTATATGATAAATGTATTATTATTTATTTAGCTACAATTGTTTGAAGTAACTCATCGTTTGCTATATAAATAAATAAGTATATATACATCTACATTTATTTCAAAAATATTTCTATATCCTCATTCCAAATGGAAAGCAATATGTAGGTTTGATGTTACAATAAAATAAAATAACACCCAGAACTACTGGTTGAAAGCATTCTTACATTGTTCTGACGCCTCTGCGTCAGCTCAGTGGATTCATATAAAAAAATAAATATGTGACAGCTAAAGAAAATCCAAGACAAACATTGAAACATCTGTTTCATTAGCCACATTGACACGTTGCGTTGGGAGTCTTCGTTTCTAATGCTTTAACGATAGTAGCAAAGATTTGGATACACGTGTTCGAAGAGTGTATTTGACGACTTGTGGTTATTAATATTCTATTAAGATAGATATTATGTTTCCACACTAAAATTAACAATTTTTCATATTCGTTGTCGATTATAAAACAGTTATATAGCGTTGTCACAAATTTCTCACAATTTGAGCAAAATTAGCACGCGTTGGCAATCGTTATCTTAATATAATCAAATCAAAAGCAAACTGAAGTATCTGTTATGCAGGGTATTACAGAATGTCTGGGAAAATTTAAATGGTAATGGTTAACATTATACTTATATTAAGGGAAACAATATACTAATACGTATCTATTTCTCTTCTCGGGATCTACAATGTCACTATTTAATGAGATTTTTTTTGTGTATTTTAGATTAATGTTGTGGGCTATAAATGAAAATAAAATTTAAGATGTATTCAATTGATCTTACAGTGTCATATATCTATATCTTATTGTACTATTTTCTCAAAGACCCTATTATACAGGGTGGGACCCTAGGTTATTTAACAAAATCACGTTCATTTTTAACATAGAATCCGTGCCTAAATTGTCTGCACACAATTAGGAAATACCCTGTATATAACTTCGTAGAAAGAATTCCCATGTATGGCATTCAGAAACAACCAGAATGAAGCAAGTATACGTTAAACATAATTAATTGCAAAAGACAGTGTGAAGTCAGTCGTGCGTGTAAGTTTTCTAGCTAGATTAGATTAGCTTAAGTTAAATTAAACTGGTATTAAGTCAGATTAAATAAAAGTATCTACTAATGTACCACCGAAAATTAAAATTAAATAACTAATAGCTGATAAATAATCGTGAGAATATATTTTCTGCGCTTAAATCAGCATGTCTGCATAATAAATAAATAGTGTAGTGTATTATTTTCTCTACGTAACCCACCTCTCCAAACAATTCCTGTATTTTATTTATTCCAATGTACCTAAGTGTATGGTTAATATAACATACTACTACTACTACTACAATTTATTATTTGATTACTGTGGCTACTTAATGCTTGTGCGTTTAGGGTGGAATTCATAGATCACACTTTCAGGTAAGTGTGCACTTAGCTTTGCAATTTACATGATAAAAATGCACGGTAACAACTTACTAATAGTTTCGTACCACACTTTAATAAGGTTCCATTAATTTTAAATATGGAACAAAATATTAAAGGGCATCTTATTTAAGTATACCTTAAATGAAAAGTCACACTTAAGTGAATTCCACCCTTAATACGGCAAAAAGCAACCTGTTAGTTCTGCTGGTACTATGAAAGCAGGATAATTGTCGCACTAAAGCATAACGAAGTTTATAATTATGGATTATATTGTAGGATACAACTACCCGCGTTTTAATTAGCATTAAGTTAGGATTCCAATAGTGTCAATTTAAAATATAACATTACCGCCTGTGGCATGCTGATGAGAACTAGTAAGTTGAAAACCGGTTGTACTGACGAACGATCTTAGCTGTTTACTGAATACTTATTGATATTGTAAGTAGTTGTTTCCAAAAAATCGGTTCTCAAATGCGATGCGAAGGACGTCGCATTCTTGCAATAGTGTTTTCTACAAATGCAAATAATTTTAGACATTGAATAACTGAATAGTATATAACTTAGCAAATAACAGAAATTTTATGTCATGTCACTTGATAATTTTCACTTCTTTCAACTGTAAATACTTTGAGTGTTTTAAGGTGTTAGTGTTTTGTACATTTAGTAAGTAATTTGAGTTAGGAAAAGTTGGATTTTTCCTAACTATATTAGTGCAGCAAATATTTTCCCGCACACAAAAAATACATCATAATTCTTGAACTAACTATTATTTTATTTTCAATCTAAATCATTTCTTATCATTATTATAAATTTTAAACTGTAACTTTTTTACAGTTGGTTATAGAAAGCCCTGCTTATGTATTTGATGAAGTAGAGGTAGAGTTTGTATTTATACTCTCTCTTTGACCCAATATTTTTGAGGCTACTTGAAGTTTTTATCGAAGGGAATCCTCTTATATCCTTCTGCCACGTTCTTGATTTCCATCCGCCATGCCTTTTAAGAGTGGTGATGCCTGCTCCTGCATCAGCCAGTTTCGTAGCAGACGTTATCCGGAAACAGTGGCTGGAGTAATTCCCAGCATTCGGCAATTTCAAAAATTCTGCAATTTGTATAGGGGAACCCTCTATAGAATTTATAATAACGCAATGTCTTGTACATTTTCCATTTCTATATCCTAGGAAGAATCTTGAATGCTCAATTGGTGACGAACTAAGAGAGGAATATTTTCGAAATATTTCGACAAGATTGACTCCGTCGATATTCCCGTTAGAAATAGCAAATTCTCATCTCACGTTCGTTGTGAGAATCTAAATCAGTATATATTCTCTCATGTCATTTATATGTTCAAGCTGAAGAAATGTTAGTTCTTCATGACGACATGCTCTCCTGATACCAATAATCAGCACTATCTAAAATAAAAAAATAATTTCAATATCTCGATAGAAGTGTGAAAATTACACTTTATTTTCATCATCAAGTAGGTGTTATATTCTGCTTATTTCAAAAATTTCTCAACTTCTGATTTTCTTAAAACACTAGACTTCCTGGATCTATGTCCTACTGGTTTACGTTTACGGAAAGCAATTAAACTTGGAAATTTCTTTTTGTCATTATTCTTTCACACTGACAACGTTATCATTGAGTAAAAACCTCACAGCGTAGAACTTTGGTATACTCAGTACAACTGCCTCGGTGATAACAGTTACTCGTTTTTGATGACTCCAATCTTCAAATGAGCGATACGATTTTTCATATTTATCTTTGGATTTTGTCGGCAATAATGACCGAATCACGGTTTTTAATGATTCTTCTATATCATCTTCCATATTATCGTTGTAAACAGACGATTCTAACATTTTTCAGATATCACTGTCACAATAATATTAATGAAAACCTAATAAAAAATCTCATTTTTCTTTCAACATTCCGTCAAGATTCATGATTGAAATTAACAATTTTCAATAAAAAATTAAGATAACTATAATTATTTTCAAAACAATACTTAAAAATAAGTCATATGTTCAACTCTTACTTATAATATTTTAACTCTTTTTAAGAGTTATTATTTTATTTAAGGAAAATCTAAATAGCGACACTGAATAAATAGAAAATCAAGAAATTTATTATCATCTTTGTTCTACATGTTTTATTTTGCAAGATTTCTGTATGTAAAAACACCACAAATTTGATCAATATAAGTTTAAGTCCGCTGTCAAAAAGGGAAACTGTCTGCGACATACTGTCTACAAGAAGACCCGTTGCCTCTTAGGACGCTTTCAGATGGGGAAACTGTCTGTTATGTGAGCTACAAGGCTTCAGCAACTGTCTGCATCGTTTGAACGGTTTCATAAAAGCCAACATATAACGAGTCACCCAGCAGAAATTCTGCCGCGGACATTCTCCCCGTCTGAAAGCGGACTAAGGCTTCGAATTAAGTTTCTAATGAACTCAATCATCATTAAAAATAATTAGTAGCCCTTAACAAAATTGTCGAAATATTGGAAAAATATGTACATTCGCTCACGAGTTCCTACCCACCGATAAATATTCCCACACTATCAACGGATGCTTTCAGATTTTGATGAATAGCTTTGTCTTCCAAGTACCGTACATAAATATTTCACACACAAAGATTGAATTATAAAAGTTGTTAATGGCTTTACTCACGTGATCTTTATTGCTTATTTTCAAATTTATAGCGGCCCTTTGTGTCATTAGATACAGAACTTAAAAGTTAAGTTGCGCCTTGTTAAACTTTTTATGGACAGAGAGAGGGCCCAATTAACAAATTCCCTCAACAAATGCACGATTTTAATTTGGATTTATGTCGAGCACTAAATGTGGTACCTATATAATTGGTTATTAATAAAAACAGATTTAATCGAATCATTCGAATGAGAGAAGTTTGTTTTTATTTATAATTAATGCTATGAGGGCGGATATCCAATTATACTCGTGGTAATTAACGACTTCTGCGGTCCATCCTACACTATTCATCACAATACTAGGGAATGCGGAGCGTATAACCTTGTGATAAATCCAAATATCCTTATTTAGTCACTTGTAATCGATTAGAACGGCAAAGATTTTAAATTAATAATTTTTAAATTGCACATTTTTTACCTGCACTGTGTTCTGTTTGTTTTATACCGATTTATCAGTCTGTTCATTTCCTCCAAATACTTTGAAAATGTAGTATACACAACCACAAAAAACATAACTGTTCACCACATCCCGTTGCTGTAACTACAGGGTGACCATGTCATTTTACACAGTCAAACAAAAAAATACTTTTTATTTCAATATTGTAACGCCAACCGCACATTACTAAGCTAATATTCTTCTTATAATTTTACAAATGTTAATATAAACATTTTGATTATGTTGATTGTTTGACAAATGAGTCAATCAATATTACCTAATACCTATTTTTACATATTTACGGAAAAAAATTGTCGCAAATATTCATCCAATTGTAAACGATACAATGCAATGTATAGTATAGGCTCCAAATACACGTAATAGTAAAAATCCCGTCATTATTGTATTGTAACGGATATGCAGCAGTATTTTATAAAAATATAAAATTATTATTGTGGTTTACTACTTTCCAAGCAATTCATTCATCTATAAAATTTAAGACTTGTTGTTTTTGATAGTATAAAATTATGACAAAATTTATGCTTAGAGCCTCAATAATATAAATATTTGACGCAGTTTTCGAGTTACAATTTTATAGCACACACGATTTCTTTTCCTGTAACGGTCGAAAATCAAAATATGGCGAGATACATCGTAAAATCTATCATATATTTTGAAACATTTGTACAAAGCATTAAAGAAGATTAAAATTAAAAGCAAAATGATCTAGGGGTTTTCATTTCTTCATATTTTGATTGATTTAAACATATTTCAAATATCATATACAAACTACCTTCAAATTTACTTTATCTCTATTAGTATATGCAGCTGTGGTTCCCAAATTTAGTAGAAAATCATTCAGATTGAACATTTGGTGAACAAAGGGTAACTAAAACGGTAAAAAATTTGCATTTGTCTTAATTTTATATGCATGCTTCCGTGGCAGTAACCTGAAGATTTCTGAGCTGATTATCAACATCGTCGGTTTAGGTTTCTTAAGGTTTCCAAAGGCATATCAGTCCTCCTCAGCAGTAACTCAGTCAGTTGTATGAAATGCCGGAGACACCAAGATCATTAATGTAGCCTAGAAGTCCTTGCATGTTGCTCCTCTCTTGTTTCATCAGGATCGTCTAGGAGCTTGGATTATGTTTTTTTCAATAAACGAAGTATTCGAGGATATTTGACAAACACAAAAAATCTCACACATATGTCACCAATTCCTAAGTAGAATTCCTATTTAACAGAAGTTTTTATCGGTGCTATGCTTTTCATAGTTAACTGCATATTATTCATGTTATATGCATATTTTGAAATACTAGCATTGATTTATTAAAAAATAGCATTTTGTGCATAAAAAAGATCGAATAGAAAGAATTTAGAATTTCATAAATTTCATTGTTTTAATTTTGGAATAGATCGGTCTACCTAGAATAGGTATATGGTTCATAAATTTTATGATCGAGTGATAAAGCGTTAGAGATTATTGTCTGAGATATTTATTAGCCCAGTTGGAAACGTCAGACGTACGTGCAATCTATTTTTAATATCTGCGTCTGCAAGTTCAAAATGCATTGTTTTAGTTGGAATGCGCATGCGTCTGATTGGAAACCTGATTCTGGTGTTGTGCGAGTCCAGATATTATCTCAGAAAATAAATCAAAATCTTGATAAATTATAACATGATATGCCAAATAGGCAATTTTTTAAATTATCACGTCGATGGTGTTATGTTTATTTGGTTGTTGTTGCTATCTTTTATTGTTTATTTTTAAGTGAAACAATAAACTTATATTTTTCAAATATTTTTATTTGCATATTTTAACTAAATTCTGTTCATATTTATGCGCATATTTTTTAAATTTCCACTTGCATATTTGGCTATCCCTGTTTATATTCATTCTTGTATTTTATGGTTTTATTTAATCGAATGCAATGTGTACTGAAAAATTCAATTTGTTTTTTTTTTAACAAATTATTACTTACGTTATTTATACTTTTTTGTGTTGGTAGACATACTTTCATGTACTTGCAATAAATGACTTACTAAAATTGTTTTTCTTTACAGATTCGTGGTATCCTGTTCTCCAGTTTAGTTTGAAGAAATTAAGGTAAATATTTCTAACTTTAAAATAAACGCGTTGAAAAATAATTTACGAGTACGTATTTGTATTACATTTCTCAATTTGTTTGACAATACATCACTTATTTCTCTCAAACGATCGTCGTGTTGTAATAAAAATTGTATTTTGTCATATATATTAGATGGTATACCATTTATATTTCTAAAAATTCCACTTTGTCACGACTTAAATATAGGAGACAATGCTTTGTATGCGCCACAACTATTCCTTCGAAGTGCACTATTTTCGGACATGTTTAATGAACCGGTTCTCTACACCGACGCTAATTCTTTGAAGTGAAATTTTGTTATCAATTATAAGTAACGCTGTTTTTCTTACAATTATTTTTAGCGTAGCACCATTGTTACCATTTAATTCTATCATCATTATTTAATTAATTTTTATATCGCTCGTAAAAGAACAAATTAGTATTCAGTGCAGAACGGATTAGCATATTTGTTGCAAGTAAAACTGTCATTTACGATGATAACATCGACCATTAAAACTGACATTAATTGTTAATGATCTCTAATTGAGAAAATTAAATTAAGTTTTAATTATTATAATTACGGTACGTACCTGCTTAAAAGACCCGTCAGTTGACCATACATTTTATTTAGAGCAATAGTGTGTTTTTTATAATAATACTAATAATGCATATTTAAGAACTTACATGCATTGTTGCATTAACAACTAATTAAAATTTCACTTAATTCGCAAATAGGTATATTTGTTTAATGGATAATAAAGCTAACTCACCTTTTCCTGCTTTTTTTGGGTACTATCTGAAAACTGTTGAACTATTTGACAAATTCTAAAACAATATCTTGTAACTTTAAAGAAGCTAATGCAGCTATTCTTATTTATTCATTTTGGGATAAAGATATAAACAGTGATGTATTTGAAAAATGGTTTGAATCGGTTTTATCTTATTGTCATCTGACAACCAAACTATTATATGTCCATGTTATTCTGAAATCGTCATTTTTATATGAAATTATTCTATACTTGAAGCGCCAAATTATTCTAATGACACATACGATTAGTAGTTTTGTATACTCAAAATGACTATTTTACTTTATGTCCATGTAAACTTTGTGTTAAAGTTTGAACCATAGTATCCCAAGTCCAAGCGACCAATCAGGACATTATAGTCGTATGACTCGTATGTGAGGACAATAAATTGTCTCGAGTAATAATACGATACTAGTGAGTCAATAAAACATAGTAATTGATGAATCAGAAGGATTAGAATATCAACATCAGTGTCATGAAATGTTTATGTTGGTATGATGGTATGATTGAAATAAAAAACTATTAAAGACAAAGAAGACTTTAAAGTGTTTCCAAGAGTCAACAACATAATCAGTAGGTAGTTTTTGCAAGAAACTATTTATTTTTACAAAATAAACATTAATCTAGTATCTGTTTTAATATACTCTATGTTGAAATTTTGAAGATAGAGATAAGTCAATTGCAAAAGTTTTTAATTTAATTTATTCTATGTCCAAGATTATTCTATATAATTTATTTATTTACTCTGTCTGCTGAAAAACATGTTTATTATTTTAATAGTAAAAGTCAAGTATAAAAAATTATTCTATACAAAAAATATCATGTAAAATTTAATAAATTGGACATAGAACAGAGTGGTTGTCAGACGACGATATGTAGAACCAGGAACAGTTATTGTGGTGGATAACGCACCCTTAGAAGGCATAGCAGAAGAGTCTAAATGTTACCGATGGAGTGGATAAAATCAAAGAATATTGAATATACAGAGACTGTGCTAAAATGACAGTTATTAACAATTTTCCAAAAAGCAAAAGGTCAATACCTACATTAAGTATGAAGTGAATGAGATGGTTAAAGCTCGAGAAATTCAGATACTCCGTTTACTGCTATACCACTGTGAATGAAATCCAAGAGCCACTTTTAAATTAAGCGATGTGAAATTATTATTACATGAGGCTGAAACATGGTATGTACAAAAATATCGATCGGGTCATCGATGTCCAAGACGGTATCTTTGAATAGGAAACATTTTTATATAATAGTTTCTTATCCTTACTGATGTTTTAGCATAGCTATGGTCACACCACAGCCAGTATTTATGTTATTTTAAAACAGTAATTAGGTAAGCAATAGATATACGCAGTGATGGACTGAGCATTTTTCTCCACAATAATAAATTTCAAAGTACCTATAATCCGTAAACATAAAAACAGCAAATATAAAAATTTAAATAAAGCAGTAAAAATATAATTGACAACGGTCGAATGTTACTTGTAACATTCGACCGTTGTATATAAATAATTAGTCACACTAAATAATTCAATCTCCTCGTCTAAGGCATTTAATATTCAGCACTGAACTGTAATTAAATTAAGGAATTAATTAATGACTTGTGTGCAGTAATTAACTCCGTTTTAAAAATCCAATGTTCTACCCGACACTTAAATATATATACACTCCATTAAACGTAGCGTTCAATAAAAAATACAAAGCGAGGAATGACTGTGGAAATAGAATAGGGTTAAGTGGGGGAATGTCGACTACAGCTTGAACAAACTCAACTTAGTTGCCAGATACTCGTACATTTTTGAATAGTCGCGATAAGAAAGACCTTAGCAATTGCTCTTGTACACGGTAAGTCGGTGGGCGATATATTGAAAATCATCTATCAACATTATTCTATAAAGACCTCCGCTTGCGATTTTCTATTTGCTTATTCCCTTCCAGGCAAAAGTGACTAACCATCAGCTCTGGCTCACAAAGTGCATGTCACACATAATAATATGTTCTGCAAGTCCAAAAAAAATACGTGTGTAAATGGTTGCGTCTAGCACCAAGAAGGGCTTCCAGCGAATTTTCTATCCGCATTGATTTCACTAGTCTATTAGTTTTTGACGTTTAAATATTACTAACTAAAAACAGATTATCAGTATTTATTTCTTTTCAAAAACTTGTTATCCCAACTTCTTTAACTGTACCATGCTGATAAACTGCTAGTATTTGTGTCAATAGACACACAAAACATTTAGTAAATGGCACAACAATGTTTGGTAACATTTCTGTTGTAGTAAACTAGTGCTTGGAGATTATTACTACAAAATTGTAAGCATAATTGTTTGTGAAACAATACTACAAATTGTCTTTGGAGCTATAACCACAACAAATTGTGGCACATAGATCTGCATTTGTATAAACGATTAATGTTCTTTTTTTGTTGGTGTTATGTTCAAACATTCTAAAGATATATAGAATTGAGATAAATTCGATCACTATATCAGAAATCTTCTCATTTTCAGTTATTGTACGTACAGTCCATATAATACAAGAACAGCACCTTACGAAACTTTATTGTCATTTTTCAATTATTGTCTATATGTACAGTTCTAGTTTTTATTATTTTGCTGTTTCTGTTTGTTAGACAAATAGAGAAATAAATATATGAACTATAAATTGGTACATGGAGTATGCGCATACAAGAAAATGCCATGAAATACACTTTTTCAAAAATTATAACAATTGTCCAAAAATATTGCACAGGAATATAACTATAAGTATAACTCCCATAATTGGTGCCTTGTAACTCGTCTGCCGATATCCGAGTCAATATCTTTAAACTATGGTAGATATTAGAACAACTTTGGAATGCCAATTAAATTGCATATCAGACTTAAAAAAAAAGATAATACAAAGTGTCGAGTCGACTTGTTTTTGAAGTGTTTATGTTAGTTTTTAATAAAATGTTTACAAAATAACTTAAATATGGTGAATATTCCTTTGAATAATGTAGCTTGCGCGCCTTGCTTCATTCGAATATTCATTTGCTTTTCCATACATGAAATGTATGCCAGCCAGTGTTTTATACGTAATATGGTACCGACATTCAAATAATGCCTTTCAATTGTGATAAAATGTATTTAATCAAGACTACTGCTTCATATTTTTTAAATTTGAATCACGTCGACAGCAGTGCTTTCCGTCACGAATAGAGGAGCGTGTTTTATTTACGATGATAATGCGGCGTAGAGTTTGGCAAAAAGACACTAGCACGCAAGCGAACTAAAACAATAAGAATTTACTGATCTGGAAACTGGAATGATGACAAGAAGTGGTAATTCTTGTGCCCTGAATGTTATTTTATGTGGCAAAAACCTTCATAACCAACAAGACTCACGCGTCATAAGTCTTCCCGTCCGATCCGCAGGCAACCACTACCGCTGCCGCTGCACTCGGTCAACCTGAAGAAGCATTCCGTAAACTACCTGTTTTTTCAGCGTACAGGGTGCGGCCTCAAAAGTATCTCGGCAAATATCCGGTTAATTTATGGCAAGATATGTGACATAGTCATCCGCAAAATGGAATTCTCATGCGTGGCATTTAATTTTCACCTTACAGAAATTGTTTGTAATATGTCTAATCTGAATCTGCGCCAATTAAGGCGATACCAACCTTTGAGTCATTATAGTTACTGCTACATAAATTGCTGAATTGGTATGAATATTTTGTGAAGAAAGTTCAAAAATATTTTGGCAATGGCTTTACAAGAAAAAAATATGAATTAATTAAATTAGCTTGGTTAGGAGCCTTACTTAGCATTTAATATTTTTTTTTTAATCAATAACTGCAAATTTGGAGGTACCTAACATGGATAATACAATGTTGTAATAAACACTTAATTTCCGCACTCATAACAGATATATTTGAAGCAATATTTCTAATGTAAAACATATTCTTCGTGTGCATATCGTATTCGTATTTAAATACTGGCACTAATACAAAGAAAAAGCCTCGTGTCATCGACAGAAAACAGTCCGAGACATATACAGTGATAATAATGCGATAACAGTGAATCTTGAGCTACCGTATTTGCGTCAATAACCTACTTTTTAATGCCTACTCAATGACAAACACTGCAGAGCTACAGACCCGTCAGATAATACGAGACAGAAATAATTTAAATGCGCATTTTTATAAAAATCTGAGCGCGACCCGATTTCTCTCACTTCTCCCATCAGTTACAATCTTCACGTTGTTTGCGAGAGGTTCGTTTCTTGTTTGTCACTGATGTAGTTTATAAAAATTGAATTAACTATTTACCTAAATAAAAATACCATTCAAGTTTGGTGAAACTAAATTCCATAAACTTTTACAACAATTTTTAAAAGCACCTCATAAAATGTACAAAATATAAACCTACATCATCCAAATATTGTGCAAGGCGAATTCACAAATAGAATTCTTGAAATGAGATTTATTTTCCGCTGTTCACCTTTGCTTTGAAAAATTTCATACTCCAGCTGCAATTTGACATGTGTTCAGCGCACATTATTCCAGATATCAAAACTGTTGGCATACTATATTCATAAATATAAAAATAATTTATGTCGTTGGCTTGAATAATGTGCTGGTACCGTTTAAACCACTAAACGAACTAACTGTGAACATAAACAGTGGATTAATAATTGTGGGAGAAAGTTGATTATTTTCAAGAAAATATAAATGTTTTCCAGCCGGTGTGTATAAATCATACAGGTGCTAAAAGAATTATCAAATAAAGCGTCATTTTCCATCTACCACCTATCAGCTGATTTATTACTTTATCCAATTGCATTTCGTAATTCATTTACGTCAGCGCTTTTCACAGGTGGTGGAGTATTTAAAGATAGTGTAAGTTAATGTAAGGTCATAAATGTTAATTTATTCTAAGATATTTAATTAATGAAGCGCTCTTAAGTAATATTGTTGAGTAACTTACTACTTCAATATACCGTTGATTATAATTTGTCATTTTTTGATTGACAAATTGCGATGTGCACAATTAGTGTAATTTTTAGCATTTTTTTTAAATATGTGAATATTGTTCATGGTTTCTGAGAAATCCACACTGGTTTAACTGGAAATATTGTAAATTACAATTCACTTTTTCCGAATAATAATATTTTGTAATAGGAACTTAATGAGAGATGCATAGTTCAAGTGATTTTATTATAACATCTGAAAAAGTACTAAAGTATATTTAACAGTGCGATACTATATCAAACATGTTATTTTTTTTTTTTAATTTGTGATAATTTGCACTAATGTAGTTATTGATAAATTCAACTACTAATGTGTTATATGTTTCATTGTTTAAATATCAAATTTAACAACACAGGACAAGCTTTATGCATATTGCCTTCCCAACTAGCACAATAATTAACTGTTGGAAAGTAGCTACGACTATTGTAGGTACTTTAAAGTCACTATCCATGGGTACGTCATAGAAACGTTCCCATTACGTGCCTACGACAAAAATGGGGAAATAGTTTCAGGTAACGTTGTACGGCCACGTTCCTGCAACGTTGTTCTGTAGAGATGACGTCGTAGAAACCACAACTTTTAAGAAATTTCAAAATCCAACTGTCCAATCACTTTCATATTAGGTATGTTGCTTGCTTTGTCTGGCAGGTAATATTGTTATATTTAATTTTTTCTACATATTCTATCTCCATTTTCTTAACTCTGAATCAAGTAGGTGTTAGGCACATATTTATAAGTGCAGTACGTATTACTTACGCAAGTGAAATGTGTATGATAATGACAAAACTTCCAAATACAGTACGCGCCTTTGAAATGTATATGTTTTAATAAAAATGTATGAAGTATGTAATATTATGTGTGACTGTGGTACTCTAGATGGTGAAAGTTATTTTTTATTGTTCGTTGGAAATGACATTCAATTTTTTGCATCAATTCATTAAATCCGATTCAGCAATAACGATAAAAGCTTTACTTGTTGAAGTTGAGGTTAATAATTCCAATAATGGTGACCTCTTGCCTGTCAAAATGGCGCATTTCGAAAATCTTACTTTGAAGTCGTTTGCTCTAAGAAATGCCACTTGAAAGTAACTGAGTAACGGAAACTGCCAATAAGTATGCAACTTTCAAGTAATATTTACTATAATTAGCTTCATTTGGGTTAGGCGGATATACTTAGATACAGTGGTCAAAAGAATAATATTACCCATAATACAATTTTTCTTGCTCTGTGGGTTTGTTCTACAAGAAATAACCATTTAGCAATTCCAAATAGTCTAAAATTTTGAACATCGTTCCACCGTTTATTTTGGAGCCGTGCATTGTATGTCGACTCTAATTCTCTTCGGTTCCATATTTAAATCTTGAAAGGTTTATAGAAGTTGAATTTTGCAAATGAGGTGACCGCGCGTTATAGGATGTATGGCACACAAGTAAGAGATATTAAATACTCTTGCGAAGTTCTAGCTGATTAAACTACTTTTCTGTAATATATATTTGATATTTTAATATGGATTTATTGGCTCTTACACTCTAGTTCCTCAATTATTATAAGTAATTATTATATATCCCTCAGTCTGAAGTCCGTAGATCAATTATACTGTAGAGAGAATTGCCACCCTTTATGTGGGTATGATAGCGTGGAGGAATATTGGTTTGGATCAATGTGAGAGATTGATACCGGTCGGCGGTTAACCATATTCCTAATTAATATTTTACGACCAATATTGTTTAATGTTTATTTAAATTTCCTGTTCTCCCTTCGTACTTCAGGTGAAATTATAGCTTATGCAGACGACACTTGTATTTTTTATGAAGGTGCTGATTGGGACACTAAAAACAGATGCTGGATCTATCTGTAATATGTGAGTGGTTTAACTCAAAATTACTTACGGTTAATTATATGAAAACATGTTTTTTACCTCCTTGCATTGATATACGTTCCTTTCCTATCTTTTGGTCTTCAACATTTTCTGACAATGTTGTAATTAACTCCGTGACGGAATTTAGGTATCTGGGAGTCGTGTTGGACTGTCGCCTAAATTGGGAAAAACATGTTGAATATGTATGTAAAAAAATTACATCCTTATTTCACAAATTCAGAACTTTGAGAGATATATTAGACATTGCTATGTTAAAAATAATATACAATATTTAAGAAACTGCAACTGAGAATAATAAAACTATATACTACACTAAATGTTTGTACTAAATTGCAAAAAATGATTGTTTTTAACGAGTCCAAATATTGAATAAATAAATTATGTTGACAATAAAAACAATTGCTTAACGTCATCCGCGACGTAAGTGGTTAGAATTCTTGCTGCGACTATAATATCACATAATTGGACTAGCAAACGTCTACTGTAAGATACTGACTCCACCCTGTAGATGTCGGTACAGGGCGGCTCATTTCGGGTTACAAGGAGCCGTCCTCGCTATCGCGTTGTAACGTCGACTAGAATACAAATTTATCGTTCTGTCGATGCATAACTTATCCGTCGGACACTTTAGAAGAGGTAGTGTCTCCCACACCACGTAAAAATGTTACAATAACGTCTAGGTCGGCCGGGTCTCATTAGAAGCGCCCCCGCTACCAAGGAATTCCTTTGTGGACGGGAATTCGATAATGCCTGGAAGCGACAGGCCAAGACGGTGCACGGATTTTAATCGTCGGGCATGAAATTAACGTGCTTTAATGGTAGTACCGGGTGTGACAATAAAATGTAAAAAAATTTGAAACGTGCACTGATAAAAGTGGGTGAAAGTTTCCATGTTTTGTTATGCTCTTTTTAGATAATATTTACTGGTAATTTTTAATACACCTACATTATATATTATGGAAAACTCAAGTATAGGTATTTTTAAGTAATAAAATTAAGACATTTTGGGAATGATGTGATAATTCAGTGTACCTACCACTTTGGACATGCGCAGAGGCACAACAATCTAATCTCTATCCTAATGTGGTTTAGTTGTGTTAAGGTCTGGTAGACAAACATATACAATGTAGTATAGTAATAAGGACTTTTCGTGGGATATTCGTAACAGAGTAAATATAAGATTATATTTTATAACATATGCACTTGCAGCTTACGCCAATTTAAATGTTATACAATTGATAAATATAATAAAAACTATAACGGTACGTTGTTTAGATGTTTGCATCAAAACTGCGTCAATATCTGTGTCTCAAACCACACAGCAACATTGATTTCAAACAACATATTTACCGATCTTTGTGACAGTGAAAATAGTAGTCGTTTACAACAGTTACGTTAATTGTAAATTTACTGTAACTAAAATGCGTGCTAAAAATATTTATCTTCACACAGATATGCGTAAATCAATCTACAAATATTTGCAAAAACCAAAGAAATTAATAAGGATTAATGTTTCAGGAATAAGATGCCATTTTCAGCGAAAACATTTCAACAATTTGTAATATGTAATTTGTTAGTAAGAGACATTCTGCACATTATATTGACTCACCTAAACCTGTATTTTTGTACATTTTAACAAGCAGAACCAGACCTTATAGCCAGAAAACCAGAATTTATAACCTGAATAATTTTTACCATCACATTAAAAGTGGAAAGTTTTTCCTCTTTACAGCTTCATCTTCATGTGTCAACACACTTTATTTGGCTACAAAAATAATAGGTATCTATTAATTCATTTTTAAATTGGCTTCTGCTATACCATAATATATTTTATTGCATGAATTGTTCTCTTATTTAAATTAAAATTTTGAAAAAAAAAACAAACATTATCAAAATGATATAGGTAGTATAGTAATAATGTATTGAAAAATTTCTCTTTTCTGTAAAAGTTACAAATTTTATTCTATAACAACTGGAGCATGCGGCAAATCTGTTACTTAAGTAAATTTTATAATTATTTTGCAGATGCTACATATTTTAATGGGCTAATTAAAAATTTTCTATGTTTGAGTTTATGATTTCAAGGGACTATAACGTATGTCAGTTGTTTAATTATCTAAACTAATACCTGTACTCATTACCTGAACGTAATTTACGTAATTTAAAAAAAATGTATATCTACTAGGTAAGTAGAATTATTATTACATTATAAGGTAAATATATGTAATATGCAATTAAAGACTTCTAAACTATCAATGTTGTGCTTTCATTGTTAGCAGATTGATAAGAACGATAATAATATTGTCGCTTAAAAAAGACATGATGGATATGCCGTTTTGATTGAAAATTTGAGTTATGATTATATAATTTCAGAGAACTTTTGATATCAAGTATGAACATAATTCCTAATACTTCCCAAATAAGATATTTAAGAATAACAAATCTAGCTTAAATTTTTCCTGAATATTATTATTACTTCAAATTCAGTTTTTTATTTTAACATTCACTGATTTATTTGCAAAAATGTATTAAAAATTAGACTTTCAATTAATTGTATTTTGGTGGTTTATGTGATAGTCCATTCCATGCGGACAATTGATAACATCAGGACAAACGTTAGTAGGCATACATGTTAAAACCATCCGAAAAATTATTCTAAATTACCCTAATCTAGTTTCTCTCTATTAAGTTTTTTAATCGCGATACTAGAAACTTTTGAAATCGAAAATTATCGCAAAAATCTTTAAAAATAATACATTTAACCACTACAAAGACTATATCAGGGACACAAAATTTAAATCTGCACAGTTTGAAGCAAAAAATACAGGCTGTTCTATTGAAGTAAGAAAATTTTCACCTATTGAAATTGGCAACATGTAACCGGAAAAATAGAACACTTGGTGCAGTATTTTAGAAATGATTTGAAATACAAATGATGCAACACCATGAAATTTTATGGTGTACCATAAATTAGGTGCTTACATGTAACACGAAAAAAGTTATAGCGATTTTTACAAACCTCGTTAACTGTGATTTTGTTTTTAATGACAAATAACTCTACGTATGCTACATTTTTTCAACTCAAAATTTTATGTTGTTTCAAAAAATATAATAATGTATAGAATGATCCATTTAAAACGACTTTTATAACAATCAGATGCTAAAATAATTTACAATACCTACACTATAACAGGTTTTATTTACGTTTAAGATGTGTAATACGTTTTGTATTATAAATAAAAGTATATGTTCCATGTTTAATTGTATGCTAAATGAAATATAGTTGTGTTGTTATGCGCTTCTGTAAAATTACTAAAATTGTAGTTACGTCATTTTGTATTTTTAAGAATGAAATTTAAATTTAGACAGTGAGGTTGATACGAAGTCTTATAAAACTTCTGTGAATAAAAAGTCCTTTCCATTTTCACATTGTTGAAGGTAAACTTATTTGTTATGTGAATTTTATTGTGTAAACACCGGCTTAAAATTTTAGTTTTCCAAAAAATAAATTGTAAGTATTTTTTGTTTAGTTCATCATACACGTAAATTAATATACGAGTATACAGATACTTTATGTGCAGACATTGAAGGTCTCGTACTTACTGCCATAATCTACAATTTCTATGTTCTTCCTCGTTAGCAGGGTCTTTGAAAATACATTTTTGCGTCAGACCGGCCCACTTGATTACGACATAATAAATGCGTCGGTTAGGATCTATTAACAAGCAAGATGTCTCGTCCTCTTTATTTCATTAAGTAACGAGTTGACGTCAGTGGCTACCTATTTATTTGAGGCCGTACCCCTCGTACGGTTCTAAAAATATTCCTAATGTTACGGTAGCTGAAAGCACTTCTAATAATTACTAATATTTTTCATTGGGGGCTTACGACTGTCCTGTTACTGAAAGACGAACGCGTGGAGATACCAGTAAAGCACGCGTGTGGTAGTAGCTCGATTGCCGATGCAAGTGAAGATAACGTCAGCAACGATTGTACAACGTACCACGTTACATATTGTCTCCCAAATAACATCGTCACCTGCTTTTTGGATGACATACAGTGGTGTTTGTGATGGTTTGACTCTGTATTACAATAATAAATATGATATTCTCTATACACAATTGAAACATGATTGCTATTAATTATTAGTTTGTAATTAATTGAATATATTAAAGCGGTATATAAATGTTACATACACTAGTTCATAAGCCAAAGTCACACCGACATTTCCATGAGCGGTGTAAAAATTATTTAATTTGATTTAATACCTTAAATACATTGACACCATTTTGAATTAGGTTTTTAGATTAACCTGCAAAATACCGGATATGAACTGTGTAGCTACGCGTATGTTCATGATGGGTGAAAGATTATGTTCTTATCTTTTAAAACATCAATTATTATCAACTAGATCCTTAATGAATAATATAGATTCTGAATTTATTGTAGATATTGCTGACACTCCAATTTTGAATATCCAAAGATACCGGCGTAGATACTGAGAAAGTAGTCATCCATGTAAGACACCTCTGGTTTAATTTTGAAGCTGGAACACGATCTGCTTCGCCTTGACAGTAGCGAAATATTAAAAAAAATCAATTTTTATTTTTTTGAAGGTGTAATCCCCTAGCCAGGGGGGATGATTTTTACATGAGAAGTAGTCATCTACGTAAGAATACTATTCTTAAAATTTGAAACTGGCACGTGACCTGATTCACCTTGAAAGTAGTGTAATATTTTTAAAAACAATTCTATTTTATTTTTTTGAGACTGTAATACCCCAGCCAGGGAAATGATTTTTTCATGGGAAGTACATGATACACTTTCCCACAAATTTTTAAGCTGGCACACGACCTACTTCGCCTTCAAAGTACCGAATTACTAACAAAAAATTACATACTTTAAGTTTCTGGTAAACTGTAATAAGTATTAGTATTAATTTTTTTGTAATTAATTTCCGATTCAAAAGAGAGACTTATGTGAAGTTACGAGTATATATAGAGTTTAGTGCGTTGCATATTATTTCTTAAATGTTTCCGTTAATTTACCCAGTTACGTACGTCCATGAACATTCGGATGTCTTCGTAATTTTGACTGCCAATTTTGCCTGCTATTTTCATACCGGTAAGAGATATTATGTGGCACACATTATAATGCAAAGGCAGTTACTGTTTATTTGGTTAATTTGTGAGGTGTAAAACACAGATTTACCAAATGTGATGTACGAAAATTTTATAAAATTATAATTGTTTTTGAATAAAAATATGTTTGATTTTTAGTGTTAGTTTTAGCAGCATACAGGAAAAGTAGTGAGTGTAGTCGCACATACAAAATGAAAACTATGCGTACCATTAGACATCGATTACAACACGATATAAATAATTCTTTATTTGTAGTGGGGACATTCCAGTCTATAATAAAATTAAGACTTTTCCAAAGTCTGACAATCATTCAAATGTTAATTTCTCTGTCCCACTTTGTTTCTTATTGCAGACCAAAAGAAACGTTTATACTTTCCGACCCTATATACAGTATCGACAATTTCACGTTTTTCCATTAATTATTTTTGTGTAAGAGGAACAATGTCAATATATACGTACGATAGTTAATGACGGTTATAGTTTTTCGACATTGCAACGGTTCACAATCTAAATAATTCTGCTCATTTGTGGTGAGGGCATTTAAATTTACATAAAATTAAGCAAACTGGCATTTCCAAAGTCTGGTAATCATGGATATGCTTTCTCTGTTCCACTGCCCTCATTATTTTTTCTATGAAGTTGTAAATCAAATGAAACGTTTGTACGTTCTGAACCTGTATATCTAATGCTCAACAAGCTAAAAAAAGTAAATGCGTATCTGCATAGGCCCATAAAACCGTAAGTATTAATTTTGATGCATAGCCTTCTATAAAAAAGTTCTGGCCAAAACATTAGGAAGCGTTGTTTGTTTCAATCACTTCGAAGTGAAGGGTGAAAATAAAAATTTATTGCTAAAACGTAGTTCCATCAGTAGAACCCGCGTACCAAATTTCAAAATTTTAGGTTAAGCCGATTTTGAAAAAAAAAATGTAAATCGAATTTTAGGTTCACCCCACCAACGCGATTGTCTGTGAAAAAATACCTATATATAGAAAAGACCCCCCCTAAATAGAAAAACCATAGAAAACCATTATTTACGTGGCATTACGGCACACCCTGTATACTGAATAGGTATTATTGAATAACAGCAATTGAATGTATGAAGGTTGTAATTAATTTAAACGTAAAATTTTGAAAAACTAAACAATGTTTAATATTTATTATGGCTCGTTCTAAATTTGTGTGTAGAAATAGGTGTCCTGATACCTTTCACATACTTGCCGATTTAATTTTTTTTACAAAAAATTAATTGAAATATAGCTATTAGAAGATAGCGATCGTTGAAAGAAGTATTTTTTAGTATCATCCTCCTTAAAAATAAATTAATTTATAGAAAACCATGACTTTTATTGAAAACTGAACATGCTAGTTTGTAAAACCATTAACAACGAATGGAAGATGAATAGGAATTTTATACAATAGACTGGAAGTAGAAATATAAAAACAAATCTTATTTAATTTTGAATTAAAAATCAATTTTTTCCAATAAATAACTAATCGTCGGCTGATGTATTTCAGATACTTAACAAAAATAGAAATTTATTAGTTTTTTTAGAAACTGATATATTATGGTACCTGATACCTAAATATTTAATAATTGTTTGGGAAATATATTTTTTGTGTATTTCTTTTTTAATGCAATCCATTTGCTTATACACTACTTATAGTAAACTAATTTCATCCTTATTTTAAATTCAAATAAGCCTTGGATTGGCACCCTTGAAACGCTGCAAACAGTGTTTCCTATTTGTTATTGCAAAAAATGTGAATTACGTATTTGCAAGATAAACTTAGGTTATCGTTTTTTTTGAGAATGTTTTGTCAATAGAGATTATATATCTTTTACTTTAGAATATTTCACTATCAATTTTGCATTAAAATGTGAGTTTCTGTATTAAAAATCTTCATCAAGTGAAATATACAGGGTGTCCCATATAACCACTCCTCCTGATTATTTCGTTTAATATAAAGTTTCGTAAAAAGTCCAAAATCCCGTCGGTTTTTGATTTAAGGGGGCATCGACTTATATCATTACTTATTTTGTAGTTGCAACCCCTTCGTAGATCGAGATATCAATTTTAAAATTTCAAATGGCACCATAGGGCTTGTACATCGTTTGAAAGCTCTTTTGATACTTACTCTGAATCCTTAAAAAAATAAAATAATCATTATTCGTTTTCAAGATAAAAACATTGAAATATAAACTTCTGGAATTTTGAATTTTCACATTTAAAATTGTTTATAACAGATGGTCAAATTGAACACCCAGTTGTTCTTGTAAAAATTTGGAGCCTGTCTACGAAACATCTCCTTACATTTGCAAAAACCTCTGGAGTTAAATTCCTTCTGACATTCGTTTACAATATGTTGTCTTAAATCTTCAAGATTTTTGGGTTGACTTGCAAAAACCACTGATTTGAGATCCCCAGAAATAAAAGTTATGATATCCCAAAATTCTATTCATCGATCCGGATCATTCTCGTTCAAACAATGCACAAATTTATTTCGTACGGATGTCATTTATTTTATGTTTTTGGAAAATCCGGTGAACGTTCAACTTAGTCTGTACCTAGTACCTGTAGTCCCTGTAGTACGCTCTAACGATACACAGATTGGTGTGGATTGTTTGTTGGATTGGATTGATGGTTTTTCTTAAGATTTGCTACAGACCCAGTTTCTCGTAATTTCTTAACAATCTAGCTCACGTACGTATGACTTGTTTGGTGATCAGAATGCAACTCATTTAAAATTCGAGTAGCACATTCAGTTTGTTTTCCATAAAGAAAAATTAATTCAACTTCAACGAATAAATCATAATGAAAAATTGGTAAATCTAAAAGTTACACTGATTGTAAGCATAAGATGATATTTAATACAACTGAAAATGGTTTCAACAATAACACATTTCCGATAAAATGGTAAAATGAAATGGAATGGAATTCATGAAAAATTATGATAAGAACCTCAACATTCCTTAAGTTTCGTTTATTATTGTTTTTATCATCTGACGTAGAAACCTTTTTGCAGTTTAATAATTATGTTTTGATGTATGAAAATCTTTTGAGTGGTTAACACATGCTACAAATTAATATAAAACAATTTTAAATATAAAAATACAAAATTCCAAAAATTTATATTTTAATGTTTTTTCCTTGAATTTGAATAATGATTTTTAATTTTTTTACGGATTCAAAGTCAGTATCAATAGAGCTTTTAAACGATGTATCACACTCCCTATTTTTTTGAAATTTCAAAGTTGATCTACGAAGGGGTGGTAGCTACAAAATAAGCAATGATGTAAGTCGATGTCTCTCCTCAAATTTAAAATCGACATGTTTTTGAATTTTTTTTAATGTCATATTAATTGAAACATTCAGAAAAGTTTTATATAATAACAATGGCAATGACAGTGATAATGATTATGATAATGATAATGACAATAAGTATAATTATAATAATTTCATTTAATTTTAAACTAGTATGTCACTTAATTTTGACTATAAAATTTACGAATTAAACTTTCTCTGTCAGTATCATCATAATAGTTAATGAAGATATTATTCGTTTTATAAGAGTTGACACGCGGCCATAAAGCACTTTTTTATTAACTGTAAAACTGGTAATAACGCACATTTGTTGATGAAGTAAAATCCTAAAGTAAAATATTTATTATTTATATTATTGTACCATAAAAAGCTGTTTTATAAAGGTAGATAGATGTAAGTGGCAAGCCCCAGATATCAAGACATGATATCTAAATTTAATTTAGACACCGAATAGCACCATCTTATCTTCGGAGACTTTATGTGTCCTGCTATTATATATACATTACTCAGTATTCTAAATCTCTTCTAACAGACAATACTAATAAAGATGTGGAAGCCTTGATTTAGTTTACACCGTTTTAAACCTACCTGTTACTAACCGAAAAGAGAAGCTGTATTTGCTTTTAATGTTATCGAAAACGTTACAGTTAAAAATAAGTAGTCACCTTAAGTAGTCACCTTAATAATGATATTTCAAATGATTAAGGAATAAGATATTACGAAAGGCAGTGCAGGGAATGAAAAAGGTTTAAAACATTGCATTTTGGTGCGTTTTCCTTGGAGCAGGTACTTGGAAAAATATATTCAGAGTTTTGTATTTTGTTTTGTGTTTGTTTTGTATTGTAAGTTAATACATAGCCTGGTATACGTAGGGAAATAAGAGGTATTTCCCTGTACAAGGTGTTTTTAAAATTAGTATGCAAAATTTCAGTGCATGTAGAACAAAAGGTTAGGTTTTCGAGATATTCTAATCGAATAGTGCTATATTAGAGGTTATTTTTTTCGAAAAAAGGTAGAATTTAGTCTGAAAAGTAACAATTGCATCTTAAAGTTCTGGTCTTCTCCTTCAAAATAAAATTCATTTTGCTGGAATATCTTTTTGCCTCTTCGAGATATCGTTCATTGAAATTTATTAGTTTTGCGTTTTATTGAAGAATTTGAGATTTGCCTCATACAAACTTGATAAATAAATATTGTTACAGAAATTTCCTTGTTGACTTTACCGCAGTTTTTTGAATTTTCCTCGAAAACTGTGCATTTTTAACAAATTTGCTAAGAGCATCTTTTTTGTGTAAAATTAAATTTTACATAATACAACAAGGCTTGTTGTAGCAAAACGACAAACCAAAAAAGTTGGAGAATAAAGTGGCAGTGGAAATGCTAGCAACTAGTGCCCTCTACTTTGTACAAGAAAACTAATAATACCAGCATGTTCGCTACTACTATAAACGTACCCGTGTTAAATTGCATCCAAAATTTGATTTTTTATAATTATTTTACACGCCCTGTATCTAAAAAATGAATGGCTCTAGGATATACGTTTATTAAGCAAACCTCACTTATTATTGTTGATGTTCTATCAGCCTTAATAATATTGCCATGTCTTTTTATAACACCCTGTATGTGATATACAGGATGTTAACAATAAATTTGGTCCAACTTCACTTATGTGATTATGACCAGTAAATTTTAGAAGATTTCACAAGAATGAATACTTTTTTGTCCAAAAATTATCGGAAATTAAATCTTGAAATTTTAGAGATGTCAGTGGCATACTTTTTTTTTTAAAAAATATACACTGCCCATTCAGTAACTACGCCACTGTATTTTAAATTCACGAGTGCATAGATAAATGGTTCATGTAAGTACCTATTTAAGTTACACATCAAAAAAAAGAAAAATTGTATCACTCTATAACTCCCTTATTAAGCTTATTAAAATTGTTATATAACAAACCTCAATTATTTTTATCAGTAGAATATGTATTATCGTTAACACTCTATATGTATGGCTTCACTGATAGAAATTGTGGGAAAAGTGATTTCAATTTACTTAAATACCTTTACAATAAAGTAAAAAATATGATAAAATACGGGCGTTAGCCCGCAGAGTAGTTACTTTCACATTTTTTTCTTATTTCCCTTTTGAAAAACGCAGAAACCCCTGTATACGCTTTAGATATTTGCTTTAAGTATCTCAATTAAAGCATATGCTGAATTATGGAAGCCACCCAGTTAGTTCACTGTTATACCAAGTACAGTAAAAATTAACTAGATAATTAATAAATAATACATATGGGAATAACCACAACCAATTTGATAATTTTTTTGTAGATAATTATAGCTTGGCGAGTTTATAGCAATAACAGATACGTTGAGTGGTTTACTATCTTGTACAAGAATTTTTTTAAATTCCAATTATTTCACGGTTTCATAACGACGCTGCCCATATGACCTTTAAAAATATTGTTTATGATGTGAATAATAAATGAAAATAAATAATAGTGTTTCTAAAGAAATCATGATCTACCTACACATTCAGTTACCGTTTAGTTTAATTAAAATAAAATCCCTGGAGGGTGTGTATATGAGGTTTTTTTAACGCAGTGTTTCGATTTCCTTTCCGAGATATTTATGTTTTATTAATGTCAAAATCGATATTTTTTTCTAGTTAAATATTCCACTGTAAAACAACTGATAAGAAACAAATGCACACAATCACTTTGAGGATGTAAAGTTTCTTTGAAGGATCAGGGTGTGTGAAAAATGACATACAGAGTATTTCTATAACGAATATTCGAAATTTCAATGCATGTAAAACAAGCTAAGTGATGACAAAGAATCTTAGTCCTCTTTCTAAGTGAGTTACCATCCCGGAAAAAGGTGCCTCGAAAATGCTTTTTAAACTTACACGCCCTGTACCTCAAAAATGGCTCTAAGACATACATTTAATATGCAAACCGTACTCATTTTTCAATGCTCTATCAACCCAAGTATATTGCCATGTCTTTTTGAAACACCCTGTATATCAATATTAAGCAGTTTATGGTCAGTATTAATGAAAAAGTAGGTATTAGAATTTCTGAAGTAGCTAAATTGAAGCAAGATTCACTGCTGTTAAAACGCATTAAATTTCCGATGCCTGTTAGAAAGAAAGAAAGGCAAATAAGCAGATTTAAATTTCAGAAAACCATGTTTCCGCACTAACTACTTTTGTCATTTCACCTATCCGAGAACACCCTGTATATCGAATGTCACGTCGTGTCATTTCACCCTTCAACCGAAACACCCACATGACTCGACAGTCACCTGTTAATTAAAATACTCTCCGTCTCGTTAATTTTCCATTCTCTTAACAATTCTCTATCCCACAAAAAACGATCTGGGTGTAGTCTTTTGTAGGAGCGTATCGCTTCCTTAATCTTCGAAATTATGGAACAGGTGAAACCATTAGAGATCAGTAGCGAAAGCTCCCAATTGGGATAATTACCGAAAACTAATTCGTTCAGGAGATACATTTATCTACGCGGACCGTCATAAATTACCTGGGTCGACTCACAGGTAAAGGTACTTTGTCAACCGCCCACACCACAAATCAGAAGCTTCTTTATGTAGTATAAAACTACAAAGCCCATTATCTGTTGGGTGAAGAACATATTGCTTTATTTAACAATGGTAGCCTGCTCATTAATAATTAAGTAGTCCATTTTAATTTGATTTGATGACCTTTGCAGTGATTTTTTTGTGGACTGTTGCTTGTAGTTACTATGACCACTAGACATGTAAGTTGTAATATTAACGTTACTTTTCTTTCGCAAACTAAAAACAAACATATATTTTTGTCATATGATTTTTAAGAATTGTACGATCATGTGATCAGATCATAACTTCATAGATTTCATAGCTGTTTTTTGGGACAGTACAAAAAATATGGGTAAGTTAGAAAGAATATCTCTTCACTATGTAAATTATACAAGTTTTCTCCAGATTGTATAACAGCTTCCAAGCTAACAAGTCATTTAGAATAAGAAAAAAGACATCATTTTCAACTTCATTTATGTTTTATCATAAAATATCCTGAATTTAACAGGTCAACTGCACATTGAAAAAATTATTTACGACGTTATAAACATCACATCCCGCAGAATTCTTTTAAAAAACTAGTAACAATTGATATCTTTTATTAAGTATTTTTACAGTGTCTGGAACACAGTGATAAGGTACATTTCACGGTTTTTCATGTTCTCTACCGCATTTTCCCCAAGAAAGTTAAAGGAAATGATTCAAATTCAGCATTATATGTTAGTACTACTATATTGCATGATGACGTGTATGAAGGGATTAGAGCGCGAGACCAAAATATGAGTGTAAGTGATGCAATTGAAATATATAGTTCATTATCAAGAATGTCCGCGAGAAATGTATATCTATAGTGCGAGAAAGAGTGGCAAGAAGAGATAGAGGTTGATGATACAAAATACGCAATTTGTAGAACAATTCATGGTTGATATTTTAAAAAAGAGTTGTGACAATAAAATAATTTAAGTTGCTATCTCATAGAATCAAACTTTGCCTAGAATATCTAGAATAGGGTGCTTTTGCAATGAAACGAAATAGAAAGAGCATGTTGAAGACAAGATAGCGGCATGGCGCAGAATCTATTAAAGGCATATATTAGAAGGTCGAAGTACATACTTTATACATATAAAAGAATATATCGATGACAAAAGTGTGGCACTGTTCTGCCTGGAACCTGGTGCTGTAGTATAATAATGCACCCTATAATAGCTTTGTTTGTGGTACATTAGAATCAGTTTCCAACCGTCAGAAGCATGCGCACCAAATCTAAAATAAAGTATTTTCAACCTTATGTGGGCGTACGTCTGACGGTTGGAAACTGTTTTCAACTGTTCTACGAACATGCCTAATAGCCGACCGATAAGTGTTAACGTGTGACCGTTATATTGACATTGCTAGTAACCAGTCAACAATTTTTGGTAATTTTGTGTTCATTCTCGAGTGGTACGCCTATGGAATCCTGTCCCTTGCAACCCTCAGCTCCTGTGCTCATCTAAATGTTGAATCACTCTATTATTTTGCACCTCGACTATAAGAGTAAATAAAATAATGTATCAAACAAAAATCTCTCTAATTACTAAATGTTGCGTTCCATAGAACATTCACATTCGTGATTGTCCGATTTTTTCTGGTTTGTCTTCCTAAATGAAGATTAAGGAATGCATACATTATACAGTATATTAATGCGTTCTTAATTTTAACAAATTACGATGACACAACAAGATAGGGTCTTTTGAGTGTCAGACAAGTCATGTAAAGAAAGCGAGATGACATTGAATCAGTCAAACATTACATATTACACACGCCATTCATACATGAACTTGTTATTGGTGGTGGTCTACATGAGCAGGTGTAAAGATTTTATCGGTAATATTATATAATACTGCGCTTTTTTACTCAACGTTTTTGTTTTTTGACAGGTTAAATTCAAAAGATAATAATACGCCAACTTCAAATTACATACTTTCATAATAGTACGTAGATATGTAAAAATACACAACGTCAAAAGTCTTGAACCCTGTATATAAAATGACTCGATTAAACCTAGTGGTTTTTCTTAATGTGGTAAACATGCATGCATGTATGTACTTAGGGAACAAACAAGAACATAAAAAATTGTACTCTATGAACCTTTACTTTATTACCAATGTGTTTACAAATCTGGTCAGTTTACCCGAGCAAGAATGACTGCTTTACATGATGCAGGACATTCTAATGATGAGATATTGAACATGGGAATTCCTAGATCATCCGTTGTACGAATAGTACAACATTTGATACTGTGGAAAACAGATCACGTGGTGGACGTCCTCGAGTATCTAATGAAAGGGAGGATCGGTATTTGGTGCAATATGCCCGTAGACACCGCACATCTTCAGCTTCAGCTCTCAGGGACCACTTTCATGGTACGTTTTGCCATGCTATATCGACACTTACTATTCGAAGACGACTCCACAACGCAAATTTACGGTCTAGAAGACCATTACGGATCCCCACCAAAGCATTATGCTGCCCGTCTCTAGTGGGCGCGAAAGCATAGGGGTTGGCTTTTACGCCAGTGGCGTCTTATTTACAGACGAAACTAGAATTGGGCTCGTTACTGATGACAATCGACAAAGAGTCTGGAGAGAACCAGGTCGTCAACAGCAGCTTCATTTTCCCCGTGAAGTTGCTCCGTATGAAGGGGGTACCGGGTTCATAATCATATTACTCCACCTCAGACTGCAGATGTGTTAGTCGTGGCGGCAGAAGAGGAAAGGAACAATATTCCACAAGAGATCGTTAACCGCTTGATTATCTCAATGCACAGACGTGTCAATATGCTATTGGAACGTGGTGGAGGTCATACCGACTATTGGTCAAGTAGAAAACTTGCTTTGTAACTTCTATTTGATTAAAATAAATTTTGTCAAAAATGTCACACATTTGCTGGTTTTTAATTTAGTTTAAGTACTCTACAAATTCTTTTCAGAAAAAAAAATTCAGAAAAAAATATACTTTTATAAATGTATTTGGTTTTTCTTACAAAAATATTTCTTTAACAAGAATGAAGGGGAGTCCAAGATTTTTGACGTGGGTATATTATTTTGGGATCCATTTCAGTTACTGCGCAATACCTTTACCACTTTTTTTATAATTTCATTGCTGACTGATTTACGCTGTTCAGAAAAAAGGAAGTAAATACGAGTAATTTTAGCTATCCGTGGCGCAGAATTGCAGGTTGTTCTATACGATTTTATAATTGGTTGTTAGCACGCCATAAATTTTAGTAATTTTAAAGAAGCAGTACCTGCAGATACATTCGCGATATTCCAGCAATTTACAGTAATAAATAACTCCCATCATGCTAAGCAAATGATGTAAGATAGCCGTCTAAAAGCTACTTAGCGCCGGAGTCCAACATTCGATATAAGAATTTCCTTATTCAGTACGTTATGTTGCTAAATATTCCAGAAGGCATGAACATTCTTTAAACCATCGTAAAAAAATGAACACGTTTGCATTGTCTGTGCTATCATTTGTGCCGTATCGATTAGAAAATATCATCTAGCGACATTGTTTCACAACAGAAATAGCTAAAAGATGAAATCGATTTTCGTCGAAAGAAAATTTTTCTAATCAGGAACAACTAGATTTTGTAATTAAATTAGGTATTGAATTTATTTAATTCCGTCAGTTATTCTTCTAATAAAATAGTAGTGTTGCATATTGACGTGTAATTTATTCTCCATTTGTTACTGTCAAAATCCAATATATCGTCCACAAGAAAAAAATACACAGTTGAATGTTGTATCTGAAACTAGTGGCCGTATGAATTTTCTTTCGGTGCAAATCCAAGGCACAATTTATGTTTTCCGATTCCTTATATGCCAATGCCACTATTTTTTGGAAGCATTATAACAGAGGCAATATTTAAAGTAAAATTATACATTTACGATAGAAATCAATAAACTATACTTATATGTTTCATAAAATACTATGTCTTGTAAATATAACCAATAAATATGATTTACTTCAAATATCTATACTTACTTAACTGGGTAAAATCATACTATTTTAATTAAATAGTTCATTATGTAAAGCAGATCATTTAACATACTTAATGACTGTTAATTACCTTTAATGTAATGATTACTTATTTTTCTAAACGTCAGTCACACAGGAAAGCTACCAAGTTCACTAGTAATTATTTATAAATGTGGTGCTATAATTAATGAACCAAATGGAAAAATTATTTATAACAAAGGATCATTTGCAATTACAATTGGAACAACTACTCCTTCGGTATATCTACATAAATATATATGCACAGTAAAATGTGTTAAGCCTGGTAGGTGTCAAACACATTTACTTCAAGTAAGAAAGGACTAAGTCTTAATGTATGTAAACAGTCTTACATTTTACAGCGTCCAATTGGCCCTCGTCTATACGTATTGCGCATATAAGAACTTCATTTACATACACTTGCTGTGCCACATTTAATGCAATAAAATAAATAATACCAATGGTAGGGACCTAACCGTCTTATTTTACACTGAGAAACCGTGATTCAAAATTTTAGTGCATCAGGAATTTAAGATCTGGTTCGCATTTTGAAGATAAACTTTGTTTCGTATATGTATTTGTTTTCATTGTAAACGTTTGATAAAATATTGGTTTATATATACAGGGTGATTTAAAAAATCGCTGACGGAGTTCGAGGGCAGAAAGTATAGCAAAAGTTAAAGCAAAAATTTCAAATAAATAGGGTGTCGCAGATGTCTTCTTAACGACATACAGGGCGTTAAAGTTTATTTAAATTTAACGTTAATTAATTATTTAATGCACTACTCAATATTTTACGAACAACAGTGGTGTAGAGGCGGAGGCAAAGAAAATAAAACCAACAAAATCATTTTAATCGTGTTTTTTAAAGAAATGGTTGATTTTATTAAAATTTTCCAAGACATCAATTTGATAGATAATTAAACACTCTATACGGAATTTTTATCCATTTGACAAAATTAACAGTGGCGTAAAAATACCTACCTATTTTTAACACCGGTTTACTTTGTAACTTGCCATTAGTCTTAGAAGTTGGCGCTTTTCAACAATCAGTTGCATAGTTTATTGTATAATATTTTATTGTAGTAGGTGCCAAAATTCCCTTGCAAATTGGATATGTTGAAGGTAGATGGACAAACATTAAAATTTGTGCTGACGTAAAATGTTAGGGATAGTATTTTTCAACATGCAACGTTTTTAAAATGGAAGTCATATTGATTCTTGCAGCTCCAGAATTCGTCCTGAATTAGCTTGTGCATAATCCGCGATATGAACAAATTTTTGATATTTTTTTCTCTAAACTCCTAATTATTTTTTAAATTGTTGATTATCAGGTTATAATCTATTTCAAAATTCTCCCAAATATTCTCGTTACCCAGTGCATTGAAATTCAATTGCCCATATATAACAGTCATCTCTCATATATGAATATGGAAAATTATGTCTCAGAATGTTTACGTTTTGTAATCTACCTAATTGATTTTAACCAAACCTGGATAAATACCTTACATTTAAAAATACTTATTGACTTTAATATAAATTTTATATAAAGATTTTTAACATTTAACTTTGTTATTGTTGCCTACTACATTAAAATATGGTACAAGGAACTATGCCGCTGATTGTTGAAAAGCTATTATCTCAAAAATTTCTAAGACTAATAATAAGTATACCTTTTTTCCTCAAAAGCAATGTAGATTTAATATATTTTAATAAAAATACGCGATAATGTTAGAGCTAAAAGTTACGCTCACATTTACTATACAAATATGGCGCATGTGGCGCTCTCTAAGAATAGGTTAAAACAGATTATGATTTCTCATATACATAAACATATTCCCAAATTTTTAAGTTTATATATTGTAATTTTTACAAAAAAACATTTTATTAAAGCAAGTTGGCTTCAAACGCAGTATTTTTTGATGTGAAATATCTAGTATGTCTCATTGAGCCATTTCTTACGGACCACTCTGTATAGACTAGATTCTGGAGGACCCTCGTAATATATGAAAATGATATTTGGTGCACTAAATTTGGAATATTTATATTAGAACTGGAGAAATGAAACTTGTCAACTGATCATAATTCGCCAAAAAAGACATAAAATGTGAGCCATAAGCTCAAGCTGTCGCAGAACATGTTAATAATAATTTCAGTCGACCGCCTACAGTACATCAACTCAATTCGAAATCACCCGAGGATCGGCGCATCGCCGACGGCTAGTACCTCTGCGGTTTTATGATCTTACCGCGTTGCGCCATTGTGTAGTTTTATTGTTCTCAAATTACAAATGGAAATACCTGCCCAGTTACCGCTGCGGGTATCGAACTGCCGAAGATCGTTCGAAAAATGCAGACGCAAGCCGCTTTTTTAGGTCAAATTTTATATAGATGATGATATAGGCGATTACGTATGGCTTCGAGGAGAGAAACTTAATCCTTTGTATGTAATATACACTTTGGTTTCCATATTAAGGGCACAAGTCAAAAATCGTTGCACCGTCAATACCCATGACGTAAAGTGGAGTGGTCTCGTCACGTTTTAAAGTTTTCTTTTATGTTGGAGGAGGAGATGGGTAACAATCAGGGTACTACTATTCAGTTTAGCACGCTATCAACCACGTTGTGTGAAGAGCATACGTGACCTCATTTGATAAAAATGTTTTGAAATTTTTTAGAATGCATTTGCATTAGCTAAATACAGTAAGAAGAAAATAAATTAATGGCATACACAAGAACGGCAAAATTGCATCCTTCTATGCTTCAAAGACTTGTATGTTTTAGTATAACGGGTGCTGTGAAAAGCCCTCCAATTGCAGCCATGAAAAACCTCTCGTTTAAATATTTTCTTTAATTAGAAAGCAATTAATAAGTGTGACTAAAAACTCGATAGCGCAACAGGAGTAATTAGTTACTGTTTATAAAGCATAATAATGATATGCATGTAAAGTTGAAAAGTAAGAAAGATATGCAACACTCAGCCAAGTTGGGTTTATAACAAAAGGAAGGATGAAGCAACCCATCGGGACACCTGCAAAACTAGTGAAATGAATCCAAAGCTGTGTAATTTTAGTTTTATTTTTTTTGGTAATTTTTTAAAATACGATGCAAGTAATTTGTTATCAAATAAAAAATAAGATCCTAGAAACAGTTACCTACCTATATATTACACATTGCTTTTGCTTCTTCTTAAGGCCTATTTGGATTGCTATAGTTGTCTAGTACACGTTTAGGATAAAAAATACAAATTCACTCACTCGTTCACTCGTTAAATTATTCTATTCTATTATATTCTATTATATGCTATTATTTGCTAGGTAATTAATTTGAAATACTGTACCAATGAGTATTCTGAATTCTCACAAAATCATTCTTGCATGTATTAATAATTAACTATTTAAAAATTATCTACGTCCCAAAATGCATTTAAAATGTATCGGTGGAATTGTTCGAGTGACAAAAAATGGTAACCTTGTAGGTTGAACAGAAGCAACATATTATTACATGGCTGACACAGTCACCCTGTTTTGATCTTATAAGTTAATACTAAAAAATGCCATCGCTATGCTGACCTATTCACACGACCTGAGAGAAAATTATACTCCTATTAATATTTTATAGCACATTTTGGTTATATGATGCGTTAAAACAAATGGTTTACGATAATTAATTTTCTTAAAACATAAAAGATAACAGTATATCGTAGAATGTAAATGAATGTACCCATTTATAGTTCCTACAGCATCAACAGTAATAGGTCTCATACTATTAGCAAATTTATAAGCTGACAAAGATGCAAAATAATAGAAACGTTTCCATAATGTATAAGGATATGGAGTAGGAAGTTCAACACAGTTTTTTTTCATACTCTGGATCTGTTAGCGATCTAACAACATAAGCAGGCAGATGTGTCCCTCAATAAACTGCCGTATTGGACCTTTACTATCCTTTTTCAATAGATGTTTTGATACTTTCGATGTGCATTTATAAAACTGCAAATTAAATGTAAATTTAATAAGCCGTCCATTTTCACAATTTAAACAACACTTATGTATGTAAATATGGTAACACATAATGCCTTGTCTTTAAGAAACTTTGTTAAAATTCTACATAACGTGTAAGAAATAACATCGCCGTTATTTCTTAACAGTTACATGGAGGTATATACTACAAAAATTTAAGGTGATAAAATAAAACATTTGAAATAACATGAATGTTATTATAACCAAAATGGAATACATACTTGGGCTGATTATGTATGTACCTACGATGTTTCTTTTGTACCACGTTTTTGCGCAAAAAGTTTGTAAATTAAAATATTGCAAAATATCTATTCGAAACTATCCTCTTACAGATGTTATTGTTGGCAGGCAGATTTTCGCGGCTGGAAAGCGGATCAGCGAGTGGGTTGGTATGATCAAACTAGAATTAAGATAAGACGGATTGTATAAGCAGCTTTATTATGGGCATGTGTGGTTGGTTTACGAATAGGTTTCTGTTATCGAAGATCTCGTTAATGCAACGATGCCATAATAAGTGCAACTTGTAACTCTTCTCGGCCGAAGTTAGTAAATAATACATTACATTACTAATTCATAGGAAGATATCCGTGAGACCAGTTTTTGCGGTATGAAAGCAGTTTTCTAATAGGTGTGCCCAACTGTAAATATTGAATGATAGATCGTTTAGGGCAATAACAATTAACGCATCTACGAAAGACAGGATTTCACTATTAGAACAGATTCCGTCCGACATGGGAAATAACATGGCGGATTTCGCAAAGTTTCATTCCGAGAATTACCGCAATAAAACTACTCGGCCAGGACAATGTCATAAAGATGTCAGGATGTCTTCATCTCGGCCGCACGTTATTTTTCACCTGACCCGAGAATTCAACTAAACGGTGGTACGTTGTCCGAACGGAGACCAAACATATACCAAAAGATTACAGGTCAACAATTGTTTAGGAAAAACTATTAAGGAATTATTTTTAAAAACTTACAACGTTCTCTGTCTCCTTAACAAAGCATGTTAGAAGAAATATGGCTTACGGCCATGATTTTTGCCAATTGTACAAATATGTTATTGTGTATTCAAATTTGACATAGAACATTGTAAAATTTGAGCTGTTCGAATCCAATGATTTTTCTTTTGCTTAGATGTACAAGGTGTCCCAATTCGTTGTAACTGCAGGGTATCTCAGAAACTACATGAGATAGAAGGATAGGTTTTCGCAGCACTAGACTATTTTTTGGAGAAACTGAAGATGCCGCAAACAGAACCTTCATAGACCTCTTCGTTTTTTATATACCTGGCGAAAAAACTACGTTTAAAGGATTGTTTGTATCTCAGAGAATAGCTATGATATTGGAATGATGAGAATTGTGTATGATACAGTTTTTTTACGTGGAATTCAGTAGCGTACTTATAATTTCTCTACAGGGTATCTCTTGTAAAATATGATCCAAATATATTTTTTTTAAATGAAACATTTTGTATATTTTATGCAGTTTACTTGTATTATTTTTTTCCTTCATAATCATAATATATAATAGTTACTGCTTTATATTTTGGAAATTGTTAAAAACATTAAATTAATAAAACTGCTGTTGTGTGGTGCACAGTTCATGCATTTTTATACATATAATTATACAAAATTGATTCATGAATTAATTCACTTTAATAACTTGCTCTTAAAGAGAAGAGATTTATAAATATCTTTAGTCGAATAATATTTGAAAATAAATAAAAACACACATAAAAACTGTTTTCCGTCTGGTGAATATATTAAATATAATCGTGGAAATAGTCGGCAAATTATAAAATAGGGATAAACAGAAGTGTACTTTATTTACGATTTTCATTTTCTCAGTATTAGTGAATATTATTCTTAATACCTATAAGTATTATTAATTGTGACGCTAAACATTCGCTAGATATAAAATACTGTTTATTATACTTTAATTGTTTAAAAACTGTTTATTTTGCATATATTTTTAACTAACTTTAAGTAACTAAGATAAAGTTAAGGAACTAATTTTGTATTATATATAATTATATAAAAATGCATGACCAAGTATGCACCATAGTTTTATTAATTTAACGTTTTTTGATACAATTTTCAAAATATAAGGTTGCAACTGTTCTTTCATCATTATTAAGAGAAAAAAAAAATAAATGCAATTGGATAGCATAAAAATACGCAAGGTGTTCCGCTTTAAAAAATGTATATTTGTGTGATGTTTTAAAAGTGACATCCAGTAAAAAATTACAAGTACACTTCTGAACTCTACGTAAAAAATTAGTTTCTATTACTATTTTTTTTAAATTAAGCTTCAAAAGAGTTATTTTATTTTAATCCTTTGTGTATTCCATTTTGTACTTCATTTAATTCTAAGGACTCCTAGATAATCAAATTAACATATTTTTTCCTATTATAGTAAAATTAAGCATTTGTAGTAAAGTCGTTTCCTGGATTTCTGTAGAACAATGCCGTGTTGTCAGATTTTCTGTAATAAAATTCTTAATACATTTTCTGTAAATATCACACCGAAACAGGCCAACTAAATGATCAAAACAGATTTTGGTCATCGTAATACGCTAAATACAATGAATAGAACCCTGTATGCAAAAGAAAATTAATTGAAATCGCATGGCTAATAGATTGTTTATCGATACACCATAATCTGTTGATTCAGTTTTTTATATTATAACTGGAATATATTTGATGAAGTGGAACACGATATTCGGTATATTATTCAACAACTGAAACTCAATTTTATTCTATATTTTCTGTTTTCTTTACTAAGTAGTTATATACCATATACCTATTTACCTACTTGTTGCTAATCGTTTTCTGTTCTCTGTTCATCATTATAGTAGCTAATATATTATTATATACAATATTTTCACTTATAATATCACAAGAGCTTACACAATTTCCAGGAATAATTTACGCTCGTGTTTCCACTCGGTAAGAAAATTTCACATCCCAAGATTATATCAAACCCATTCCCAACATTTTAAATTAATTTGACTCGGCCAAGGTATTGTTGTTAACATATGTTGATTTGTAATTTTTATTTAATCGGTTATGTCACAGTAGATGTCAGTTACTAGTTTGTAGCGTATGTACAATCGTTTGCAATAATATGACACTCTTTAAAATGAAATTTGCGTATTCTTTTGAACTGCTGACGTATTTGTAATGAAATCTACTTTCAACTTTTAATATTAGTTCTTAGTTGTTTTACTTACCAATAGAGATTTAATGAAATTACCACTCAGAACTTCCAGAAGTTCTAAACCTGTTTTGAGGGAGTGTCATTATTATTGCAAAAGCATGTACCGTAACTTTTACCAAACAACAACAACTAAACAAGAAACAAAATGATTGTTACGTATTTACAACAATTGTTCAAAATGCGAACCACCCAAAGATTTTATCGATAAAATGTTCTTATACAATTTCTGAGTTCTTTGTAATGCTTGCTACAGACTATCCGTGAATTCGCAATTCGTTATGCGCGATGCGTGATTTGTAATGAATTCGTGCCTAGTGTGTAAGGTCTTGTTCGTTAAAAACCCATTCCCCTACATACTATGCACGAATTCCATACAAATCACGCATGACGAATCGCGAATTCACGCATAGCGTGCAATCTGTAACAAGCATTAAATGACTGTGTTCATTGTTTTGTATCGTTTTTTATTTAAAATTGGTTTTTAAGAGAATTTTACTATTGCTATACATTGTTGTTGCAATGCCTTAATTACAAAATAAGGAAATAATAATGATAATAAAATCAATCTGAAAAGTTAGGTTTTCGAGGTACACATAATTTTGTAAAAACAGACTGAACAGATATATTTTTAATCTACCTTGTGGAAAAATCGGCATAAATGTCTCTGATTTTAATAAGTGCTATTACCAACAGTGGCGACTCGTGACTTATTAAACTACTGAAATAAACAGGCTGAGACCGTATACACTATCATTACTTTGTTAAGCGAATAAATTCATTTGACGATTTTCTCGGATTTCAAATTCATTATTTTTTTATTTCTATTTTACACGCATTGTCCAATGCCGTTGTAATATTTTATTTACTTGTCCTTTTCAATGTTAACTTGCAGTTGAAAAACAGACAACAAGAATTAATAATATCGTTATCATATTCCTCACGTTCTCCTGTTCTTCGGCAATGGCGCCACTGTCGATGGTATTTGAGGCCCTTGAATGTCAAAATTACACTGCTGAAGACCATAAGCATAAACCATCCAGGAAGCGTTAGTATCGGAAAAAGTGGACAAAATTTAATTAAAAACTAATAGATATCTATTTAGTCAAAAACAACTAATGTTGAAAGTTGAATGTAGATTTCATTACGTCAGCAATTCGAAATAAATCGCCAAATTCATTTTAAAGAGTGCTATTATTATTGCAATAGAGTGTATGTTTTTGTATTAAAATAAAGTAATCTATCTAGCCTCTTATTAATTTTTTTTAAATACTTACTCACATAATCTTAATGCTAATAATGCACTTTGCTAATTAAATGATCGGATACAAAATTAATTTAAAATGACCTTGAACTTCATTATATCTATGAAGGTGAAGACACTCAGATTCTTTGAAATAGCTAATTCAGCCAATAAGTATCGCTCGGAACTTCATTGGCGTCTCATAGACCATTGACTTCAAGTAACCTCACAGAAAAATGTCCATTGGTGTCAAATCAAGGGTTTACGCTGGCTGCCTAAGGGCTCCTCCTTTCTCTATCTGTCTATCAGGGTATTCGACGATATACCGACCATTGTAGTATTTTCATTTTCATTTACTTAACAAATGGCAAGTTCTTTATTTGTTAGCATTAAGACTAAGTTAAAAGTAATTTGCTATCATTACGTAACTTGTATGGACCCACATCGTTTTGTTTTTCGAGTTTTCTACAAATAAGCATTGCGTCGTAAAGCCTTTTAAACTCTTTAAGTAATGACTGTGGATGCCGTGTACTTCCGTCTCAATTTTCACTTTACTCGCTATTGGAAATGTTGAATAACGGAGAAGCTAACCAATAACAATCCAACAATGCCATACTAGTTACTTAAACAGGCCCCAATGGCTTTAGTGTCAGTGTTCATTCTGCATAGGTGTGAATTAAAACACCTCAGGAGCGTTAGTTGCTCAAGCAAATTTATTTGGTGTGATTTAATTGCTTTTCTGTGTTTATTTAATTTTAACTGGAATTTATGTTTATTTTACAATTAACAGCCATCAACTACCGTTCATGCTCTAATTGATATAAATGTTCTTACACAAATTAATTTAAAGTTTAAGCAGCTGTAATTGGAATTCGTGATCTTGCAGTACGAGTCAATTATTTACCGAAGAAAACATTTCTTTTGTCCTCTTGCCTAGAGCCTCGATAAAAAGTTAAATGCCTGGCAAGTTAACTTTCACTAAACTTAATATCTGAGACACACAAAGGTGGTTAATAAAGACATTATATTGTTCGTCTGATTGATAGCTTCAATAAAGCCGTGATTTGTAAGTTTGTATCAACGCCTATTTGGCGGTTCATTTCGGTTATTCCGTAGAGAACCCACTTAGTATTTACTTGAAGTATGTCCGCGTTCTTCAGATTGAAGGCAGAGGTTAATTGCAATTAGGATTAGGATTTTATAGCGTATATTTGTTTGAATCGATGCTGCCGAAATGCTCATAATAAATAGCTATTCGAGAGTTATTAAAACATCCATATCCGTTAGTTTATTATGACGAATGAATGGGTCTTTCCACTTAATTTTAAAAAGGCTTTTTTGAATAGAGTATACATTTAGTTATTTTTTTAATCAAATACTCTCTAATTAAATCGAAACAAATATAATACAGTTTGAATATCTACGAAGGGGCTTCGATGGGAAAAAGCGTAATTTTGTTTTGTATCAATTATATGAATATTTAGAAGTAGTGGTAGTGATCCCAAATTTGCTGCAAATTCAGCAATCGCAAGTACAAATTTTCTATGTGAAATCTAGAACATACAGTTATTAATGCTGTGGTAATAGTTTAAATATTAGATGTTAAATTTTGCTGATATTTATAGAGTTTATGTCCATCAACTTCATATGCTAGTTACAATATGAATAATATTTAGCAGTAGCTATCTAAGTTTAGGTGCAGGTTAAGTTCATTTTTTCATACCTATTACTAACTTTAAACTGTCTTGCGTACAATTTGTGACTAATGTAATTAATCATCTGTCAATATTCTTTTCTCTAGCAATTTTACTAACATTAACATAACAAGGATTGTGATGTGCACGACTATAAAATTCCATCACTATCTATGCAGCGAAGCTATTTTAGCTGAGGAATCCGATTGTCACAATAGAATTTTAACAGAATTTTCCTGCAGAGTGAAATTGAAAACTTACCATTTTGAATCAGGTCTTCTATAGGTACTCAGTTTACTATTAGAAATGTGGAAAACAAATACTTATTTGTTTTGAGACACCCTGCTACTATTATTATACAGGGTCTTTCAATCATAATGTCATTAACTTTAACTACGTATTCGGAAGGCCTAATAAAGACAGAAAATCGAGAACATTTTTTTTTCCTCGAACTTTTGAATTTTCTGATTACGCGTATGAATATTGAAATCCAGCAGTGTTGCCACTCAGGACCACATACATATAGGTAATAACAGCATGTTTGGTACTGAAATGATAGATTTTTTTCTAATGATAAACTTCTTGTTTGTAATCTAAAATGAATGCATTTTGTAAATTCTTTGAGATACTTTTAAAAATTGTTGCATTTTCAAGGTATTCATTATCAAGTTCTGACGTAAAATTGATTCATCATGCCCTTGTAATTTGAATAAAACATTTAACACATACCTATTTTGTTTCACTTTTATGTTCTTGAAAGCATAATCAAATTGAGCTCATACCTTTATATTCATTACTCATTATCAGTAGGTACCAAGGTACAGCTTATCCGATGTTGCGCTGATTGCTGCGGTTGGCATTTATTATAAAAATTTCATGATTTTCTATTGATTACACCGGGTGTTTATAAAAATGCAAATTAAATTATTGTTTATTTCTATTTTTATTTTCGGTTTTAGTTTCGGTTTCTTTATTACTGTCTGTATTTAAATACAAAAAACCTTTCAGACTCTCTTAATAATAATTTAACCTAGTGAGTATTGGATTATTTCACTATTTATTTAATGATGTGTTAAAGATTGATTTTAATCCGTTGGAATTTTCTAATTTCAATACGAAATAATTTTTATGTTGAAACTTAATATGTGAATTGCATACTTTTAAAAAATAATTAATAACGCACAATAAGTAGGTACTATAGGAAAATATTTAAATTTGGCAACGTCGTTAATGACATTATGACTGAATTATTCTGTATAAATATATTATGTTCATCTGACAACAAATTTAAATGTTTTTATAAATTGATTATAATTTACAACTGGCATGCTTTTTAAAAGGTATATATTTATTAGTTTTGACATTTTCTACTGGGAAAAATTTTGGTACTTGAAGAATAATCTAGAAATTGACAGTCCGAAGTGGTTGGGTTCAGGTGTATAAGTAATTGAAAATGATTTTAACTCATTTAATAATTAACATCATTTCGTATTCATTATTCTAGTGGCATTCTGAATTAAAATGGAAATGTACCCATTTACCAGTTATTAAAGGTGTCACTGATAAGTAACAATGTTGGATCTCAGCTGTAAGAACCGCAGTTACAATGCTCAGTCATAAATATTGGCCCGTCCCGTACGTATTGGGATGATGAGTAGAGATTTAAAGAAACAATTATAGTAAACCACAGCGAGGTTTTTTGTGAATGACGGGCAATGAATAAGGGTATATTGGCGTTATTTGTAATTAACTGCGGTGATAATTATACTGGAATTAAAGGAATTCTAGTCAGGTGGATAGTGTTCGCAGAAATGCTACTAAGCCTCCCCATATGGGCACCGCGCAAGCAACACAAATGGACAAACTGCCTTCCATGCAGTGTTGAATTTAGATACCGAATGCCTATTTTTACAATAAATCAAGGTGAATTATACCGGCTGAAATAGATAAAGATCGTTTCTCTGTACACACTACAAATTGTTTGATTTTTTTCTCCTCGACGTTTATAGCTTCATGAGCCATTTAAATTCATAAGTGTAATCAGCTCACGCAAGAACAAAAACGATGATTTTTCCACGAACCCTGCCAAATTTGGACATTCAGTATTAATGTGCTAAGCTTATACTGGCAATTATTTTTTTTTACACCTGATAAATGTTGACTTAGTCGATCTTCTGCTATATATTTAAGTGAGAAAATAAAATACATCTTCAGGCTTTTTCAAGTTTTCTGTTACTTACACGGTGGGTTCAACACTGGCTGCACGAATTTAACTAGGTATTTAAAGCATTCTAATTTATTACATTGTTTAACTGCATGCAAAAAAATATTTCTTTGTTATAGTACAGTTACGAAACATTATTAGTCAATTGAAAATTAAGTATACACCGAGAAAAAAATGTAAATCTAATGTTATAGTGCGCGCCAATATTTTTGGCAGGATAAATACTGGATGTGTGAAGCCGAGAGTGATCAACCTCGACCACTCTTACGACCAATGTCGATGGCTCTACTAAGAGCCTCCTCCTGTCCTGGCTTGCACCGTCAATAACCGGTAACATATCCCTACCCTTAGGCAAATATTCAGGTTATGCACTTCATAAAGCATTATTTTGAATTTATTATCAGGTCAAGGGCATCGATAATAAATTAAATAATTTAATTCCAGTTTTTGAAAGCATAGTACTTGACTGTTACCTAAAAGCAACATGCTTGAGAAATTTGTTTTTAATTTATAAAGGTCAGACAATTTTTTGAAAGCGATATTCAGATGCATTTATTTTTTTTTTTATAAACACAATATAACATTATTTTAAGATGTAATTAATAAATTAAGACTGATAATGTAAACAGAAACATACACCTCAACATATATTTACGTTCGTCACAATTTTTAAGAAACGTCAAATTACTGATACAAACAATTGACAACTACCGTCATTCGTGCTGTAGAGTGCTGCCAAGCGCGGTGAGTCACTGCAAACGGGCAATGAAACAGACTAGATAAAGCACGGCTGCTGCGATTTAGCAGACGACGGTTATAGTTAGTATACCTAGACGCTTCTACAATTATTGCTTACCTTAAATAAACAATTAAAGGAAGTATTTGTTTCTAACAGCTTTTAACATTACTTCCACGTATGTATATTTTAACTTTCAATAGATTTCAAAGTGCCTTTTATTGAAATGCCTTGACAACATACAGCAGTAAAATAATTACACCAAAATCCTTTAAAATGTAAAAAACTTAGAAAAGAGAAACAACTTGAAGAAAGTCTCAATTCTTAGAATAAAAGAGAAAGGGAGTAGTAAAGTCACCTGAAGTATACAGGGTGGTTCTTAACCTATACGCATACTGTTAACTTGATTATCTAGACCTCAAAATAAGATGAAATGTCATCATATATGCTATCCATATAAACATATCGTAAAACGTTTCGTCTTCGACATACAGAGAGTCAAATGTTGACAGTTTTAGAAATTAATAAAATTTGGCGCAATCATAATTTTTATGCTCTTTTTGAAAATCTGAAAAGAAATCAATACATATTGTTCAAGGGGGGTAGTGATTCAAAATTACTCAAACCTTTTTATGTATATTTTTTTGATAATTTCGTAACAAAAATAAAAACAGGGATTTTTACATAAAGAAGGTCGGCAACAGTTTTCAACAAAAATTGATTCAATATCTGGGCGCATGCGAAAATTCATGAAAAATATATGAAACTTACAACATAGTTGGCTTTTATATGTAAACAATTTTGACATCACTCAATACCTACTTATATGTATTGAAATGTTTATTCCTTAGTTTTTATATATACAAAATTGAGCCTGATAAATGTTTGTAAACTTCTGAAACTACAAATATTTTACTTCATTTTTTTTCCCTATTCGTCAATATTTGTTCTTAGCTATTATTTCCCAAGTTTATGCGTATATGATAACAATCACTCTTTCCTGGATTTAGATAATTTTCATCTGTACACAAGTTTTAGTACCTACAGCAAATTCTATTTAAATCGAATAACGTAGTTTAGTTATTTGAAACAAGTAAACACATTTTTTGTAATTTTTTACTCTGACGGCGTGAAGCATTTTTGAATATAGCTAAGTTGGGTAAGTTAATTTTATACGTAGTACAGGACGGCAGATGCTTCTAAAATCAACAACAAATGGAATATTTGCTTGATGTTAAATATTGCTAATGACGCTCTTCAGCTGTAAATATTGGTATTTAGACATTAAGTAGAGAAGTATGCTGAGAATGGCTTAAAAGCAATGGAAAATATTTTAGTGAAGTTAATACTAGAGGCACTAAAAGCGGCTCTGCAATTAACATTGCTAGCTTCGAAAAATTATACTATATGCCATAAAAGGTGACGTTTCACTTATCTTTGTTAGATACGTTATTACCATTTCACAAGATTATAACTACTTTTGTTGTTTAGCCGCCTCACTAATTGAATTAAGGAGATACTTTATATGCTCTTTTATAGGTATTTAAGATTTTTCAGTACAAGGTGCATGGTGGTTTTATATCTAAATATTGTTCCAAGAAGAATACTACTGTTTACTGCCAAAAATATCTGATTTATGAATGAGAAATGGATTTCCACATGTATAATGGCAGAAAATGTTTTGAAAAAGTATCTGGCATATCATATAATCTAACTACTTAATTATCTGTTTTTATTCTTTTAAAACATCTAAAACACTTATTTTATAGTAAAAAAGTGAGCTGATCCGGGTATATAACATGGTTACTACAAACATATTAGAATACAATGTATCCAAATACCTCAATAACACTTGACTGGAAACGTATAAGACCAATCTATATTTAGAACACATGTTACTAGGAAAATATAAAAGCTTAATTATAATATTATATTAAAATAGAAACGTGTGAAATTTTATAGTGCGTCACTTTGACAAGTCAACTTAACGGCCCCCTTTAATAGGTAGCGCATGAATTATGCTTGGTTTAGTTTATTGTATTTTAAACGTTTGTACGGGCCGATACAACTAAAGAAATTTTAAAACGCCTCATCATCCAAGCTATGCCTATCAAATAAATACATTTATTAAACGCTTTCGTGGTTAACGCTGTGATGAGTCATAAAATGTCGTATTTGTGAAACTGATTTCTTGGACTAGAGTCCCTCTAAGCGTAAGTCATATTGAAAGTCAAACGCATAAAAGAAACTTACAAGTACTTACCATACTGGGTGTTAATATTATGTGTGTACAATATTTTGATGGGTGTATGGTTGACATTGAACAATGTTTACTATTTTGGCAGAAATCTGTTCATAAGTTGTACTGTCACATACATCACATAAACTACAAATAGAAAAAAATACATAAAATATGTTAAGAGAAGTTATTTTAATGGTACAGGTGTATGTTTAAGTTCACCTTTGACCTGTAATGAAATAAGTCACTGGTAGGACGAGGTTGTACCCAGGTAGTACAAAACAATTACCCAATATCGGCCAAACCGTCATATTGGTTGTATCTATGTTAGTGTGATATAGATATGTCAACCATTTACAATATGGGTCCTTCAGTGTTTCACATTATAGGTTAAATATTTTACCATGATTGAAAGAACTAGATTTCTGATTTTAAAGGAGATTCGGATGGAATTTTTTTGTGAAACATACTTAAACCTGAATTAGGATTTTGTAGCATTTAATTTTTCCAATCATTTTCACAACAGCCTGTACCTTGTCAAAATAGTTTTTTTTTAATAAGACATGGAATGTGATAACATTATTACACTAATAAAGATTTCGACATTCGCATTATTATTAGACCAAGTTTGTATATATTTAGTAATTGAAACAAATGTTGAAACAACTTTGTTCACAAGGGACAAGTGTAAACGTACCTAAGAACTACTACATCTAGATACAAAGGTTTGCAATTATAATGGCACTCTTTAAAATTAATTTTACGATTTCTTTTGAACTGCTCACGTATTTGTAATGATATCTACTTTTAACTTTTAACATTCGTTCTTAGTTGTTTCATTCACTAACAGAGATTTAATGAAATTTCTACTCAGAACACCCGGAAGTTCAAAGGCTGTTTCGGGGGAATGTCATTATTATTACAAAAACATGTACCTACATCTACGTAGTTTGTATTTGTGTCCAATGATGATTAAGATTAAACCAATGTTGTGCCAATCATTTACATTTAACAGATGTAACAAAATAAATATTTAAGGGGTCTACATTGGCCTCTTGTGTTTTACATAATGTTGGCACCATGATTATATTATTAATGTTATACTAATAACATTTATAATATAATTGTGGAATATTGCAATTTAATTAAGAACTTATATTTGTTCAATCTCATAAAAAAATATTTTTCACAAAGATAAATCCAATGTTATGCCAATATTTTTAAGCAATTAAAACAGTTATATTTATCAACTTAACGGTCTAATAGTGGTTTCATATAGATTTTGAAATATTGGTTTACTAACGGAAACTATTAAGAATGGCATATTCTTACAAAATTTGGGAAACATTTAATTTTATCAGTATTATTGGTCCATTAAATGTGTGCTACCTTGATACATGGTGATTTTCCGGGTTGTTATGCCGTGACCTCGGTAACTGGTAGCTGCCAGAAACAGAGTTAAAATGCACATCCCTAGCATTATCTGGGATACTTTTACCTGCCCTGGTTGTTCTCGGGCTAGGCTGGCGGTTCCGACCGTAGCAGTCGTAATACCAACAGTGGGAACCGAAATCAATATATGGACAGGCCCAGAGACACCGATAGTGGGTCTGTCCCCACAGAGCCTAGCCCGAGAACAACCAGGGCAGGTAAAAGTATCCCAGCTAATGCTAGGGATGTGCATTTTAACTCTGTTTCTGGCAGCTACCAGTTACCGAGGTCACGGCATAACAACCCGGAAAATCACCATGTATCAAATTACAACACTGGCCGTGAAAGCCTAAAAACCACTGTGTGCTACCTTGATAGTTACTATGTTAAGAATAACACATTTTAGAAGCGACATGCTGACTATGTAGAATATGTATAAGAACCATTTATACCTACATTTGTCATTTTCCCAGTTATTTTCTATATAACCGATCGGTTATTACATGTAAAAGACGCCTCGTATTTAAGCTATACTAAATTAGTTTTGATGGTAATAAGTAGGTAATACCTATCAATTTTTGTTTTTTACCGCCTGTTCATGCTCAAACGTCACCATGTATGATAAAAACTCACATTTATGAAATAATTAAACATTTATCTCGCGAGGCGGTAAATGAAGATGCGTTTGAAGAATAATATATATTTGCTTTATCTGTACCCTCATACGCAGATGCTTTTAAGATAATTAACAACGCATGCAGGTAGAATAATCCGCGGGCACTGACAGATACTTGATTATCCTCGTCGACCTGCCTATCTATGTTCTTTTGTTTTTGCCAATGTCAGGCAGCCGCCTGCCTTAACTCATAATAACAACATCTTGTTAGACATGCTCACTTACCTTTACCGTTCTGATTTGTCTTAATTATTTAAGGGTTCGCTTCGTAACGTTAAACGCTTCCGCAACGTCGAAAAATAAAATTTATTTTTTGACGTTGATGCGCACATTTAATGTGCGCGAATGTTAACACACCCAATGATTCGAAAGGTTTGTAACAAGCTACATATTGAATTTATTGTGAGAGAATGTTTGGTGTTAACAGAAAATGAACTTACCTAAAGTTTGAGTACATATACTTATATTTTAATGTTATTAATTCAATACGTTATTTTCACACCGATTTTGTAAAATATAATATTTCGAGACCACTAGTTTATCACATATAATTTAACAATCAAGTTTGATTGTTAAGGCATGGGTACTATTTAATATTAGTGTCGAAATTAATATGTTACTATCTTATTTATTTAAATAATATAGTTTTTCTGTTTCTCAAGTTTTCGAGATATTAGTGATAGGCATAAAAAATTTCACCATATATGTAGTATAATATTGAAAAACAGAAAATGATATGGAGACGAGAGATGAAGTGAAGAGAGAGAACTAGTTATTTTGCCTTGAAAAAACATACCTATCCCAAATTTTTCCACTACCTACGTTTGTTTACTATTTTTTAATTACAATTACAAATGATGGTTCAAAGGCCATATAAATACCCATTAACTATTAAAATGCGTAAGAAAAATATTTAAAATAAAGTAGAAATAAAAACAGAGCAAATATAAAAAAATAAATAAATGAAACTACTAGAATGAAAATAATAATTATAATATTCGTGTAGGTATGTGATATGAAAATATACATTAATTTTTAATTAAATCAACTATTTAATATTAGTGTTATTTGCTACCTCGCAGGCCGCTATATTTTTTTGCGATATAACACAAATGTGGGTAATATATGTATTTTTATATTATCTCGTTAACGTTAGAAGAAGAATGAGTTTTTTCGTAAACATCAATTATGTATATTAAAAAAAAAGTTTTTTAAAATTAACAAAGATTAACTACATATTTTATGTAATTTCATCCGTATCATTTTATTCGACTAGTAAAGCTATTGCATTTAATTTGTAACACCCTATATATTAGCCTAATAAACTACTAAAGGTATTACACTCAATATTTTTTTTCTCTGACCAACGGTACCAGAATGTCATAATTCTGCCATAATAATAGGTGTTGATTATGTAACAACGTCGTTCGCATATTATCTTGGGATTGTTATGTATTTATACATAATACAGCTAAACATAGGCTCTTACTGTGAATGGTTTTTAGAGCTCTTTTCACAACACACTACTAGGGTTGGGAATATTTATCGCTAATTATCGATAATATCGATAAAGATACAGATAAGGAATTATAGTAACGATAATATCGGTAGCTACCGATAGTTTTGTCGTAGCTTGAAACTTGAAGCCAATAATGCGACTTATATGTAAACATTTTCATAGGTTTTAGATTTCTTTATACTATACCTAAAATTTAGGGAACAATCACGACATCTGTTGAGTAGGGTTGGGAATATTTATCGATATATCGATAATTATCGATAATATCGATAATAATACAGATAAAAAATTGTCGAATTATCGATACTATCGATATTATCGATAATTCTATAATATCGGTTTATTTTATTTATCAATAATCGATAGTTCCAAACCGTTATCGCCCACCCCTACACACTACACAGAATACTAGTTACAAGTGTTTAAAATGACTTACGTTCCTTGCTAGAAGCGTTTACCATACAGACGTCAACAGATGGTTACTATACATTGTTCCATTTTTGTTTATGTACCTTACAAACATCAAAGAAAAACTAGAGAAAAATGAAACGCATTAGCTATATGCACTACTATGACTAATATTACTCTCAGGTTATCATCACCAGCCTGACACATTGCAACGTTGTCGAACGTTACAGTTTCAACGGGTTTCTCGGAAACTTAAATTGTTTACTTCATTAATACTGACCCGAAAAACAAATTACGTTACAGGCGCTTTTACTTAACCTTAATTGTACCTTAGTTTGTAATTTCTTAACATAACTTTCCATATTATTGCAGTTGTATTATTTTGTAGGCAAACTCTTCGTTCTAGACGTTTTTTTTTTCTTAAGAATTTTGTTATTGCTTTTGGTCAAATATATAAGCTTTTGCACCTAATGGTTCAGATGTTTGCACATGGCTAAAAATTCTGACATTATAGGAACGTCCACAGTTGGCAGATTTTGAAAACCTATCACTTTAGTATATTTCCTTACCTTAATTAAAATTTAAAATGACTACAAAACAAAGAAGGACGCGAGGGTACGCAAATCTCAGTAAAGGCAGACCTGACAGGCTTATTACATGAAAATCTAACCTAACCACTAATTCTCGCACGCTGGCCTGTTCCGCTATGTAACGTCACAGAGTGTTTCTCGTATTCAGAGGAATGTTTATATTACTTATGGATTCTACCCATACAACTATTTTTTTGATTTTTGTAAATATTTGTATATGTTATTATAAGGCTCTTCCCTATTCACACTCATTTATTTGCATTTAGATGAGATATTATGAATCAACTTAATAGACACCATCTATTTTGACAACCGCCATTTCAGACGTAGTGACAGCGTATTTTATAGTTCCTAAGAATACATTCCGTGTAACGTAAAAGCGGCTAAACCAGATAAAATGCGGTTAAATTAGATAAAAAGTTAGAAAACAGGTCTCCAAGACCAGGAAATGCCTGAGATTGGATCAAAAATTAAGATCCATAATCGAACAGATGTTAAGATACAGATATCCCTAATGCGTGTTAATGTTTTATCGAATTGGTCGGTGGGCGTAAAGGAGAAACGTTACAGATAAATTCAAATAAAATGCGGAGATATTTATTGAAACACAAGGTTGGGTGTGGTGTAGCTCCCCGTTTGTCAAGCGTATGGCTGGTCTTTGCAGCAGCAGCAGCGTACGTTGTCACGATCTATTCGATACAGCTTGTCAAAACTGATACATAAATCAGCAGTTTTTTCGCTATTGAGATATTTTATCAACGTGCGCTCTGAATTTACATTATTCTCTCATATATCAAACACCGTTTAGCGAAACATTTCTTCCTAACGAATTAAGAATGAGCTACTTCGACGGCAGTACCTTAAATGGAGAATAATTAGTTACTCAGGATTTACTTTGTTCTCTAACAGCTATTAGTGGCCAGTTAAGCTGTTTTATGTACAAATTTTTTACTTCAACAGTAATCATTAATCAGCGTTTAGGTACCAATTACACATTTGTTTAAAATACACATAATGGTAGTGGACAAACTAAATTTGTAAAATTAATAGCTACGCAGAAGTGCGTAGCTTTGGAATGTAATAATTAAGTTGTTAACGAGTCCTATTGCTTCGAATTTAATTGAAAAAAGGCAATATATTTACCATTTAGTTGACAAGAAAAGAAGAAGAAATCCCTCCAAATTTTATTTCCAAAAATGTTTAAGTTCATGAAGAGCATATCTATCTATATACTATCTAAAGCAAACATAAAATATTTAGGAGTACTTAAAGATTGCCATTTATGATGCAATGTGAATTATGTTATAAAAAGGCTACAGACACTTTTATAAAAATTTAGATATTTATGTGACCTAGGTATTACATAAAACTCTGAATTATTATTTACCATACATTAGTGGTGAACGATAAATGATGGTTATACTGCAGTAAAAAATTGTAATAGTCAGTGGAGATCCTACAAAAAAGATTTTAAACATGTATGGGTAACAAAACGTCATAACCAAATGAAAAATTAAGTACTGAAGCAAAATCAACATCATATTTATTCTATATCTGTACTGATGTCATAAAACTTTGTTTTACTAATAAGGAATATGCTAGGAAACCCTAGAAGGGCCATGTCTACATTTTTTTTAAATTCAGACTTTAATATCTGAATTCAGACTTTAAACTATGAATTCAATCTTTAAACTTTGAATTCATACATAATCTCAATTCAAACTCTGAATTTAGACTTTAATCCCTGAATTCAGACTTTAATCTCTGAATTCACACTTTAATCTTTAAATTCAGATATTAAACTTTGAATTCAAACTTTGATATCTGAATTCTGACTTTAGTCTCTGAACTTACACTGTTAACAAATTTATTAGACAGGTCATAGGCACTCCGAGCGTACTAGATATAGAGATGGAATTTGGAAATACCATACAGGCGAAAATGCAAATTTTTCTATTTATGTTATCAACTAAGAAATTTTAAATACAACACCCTGTATAATCTTACTGTTTTGAATTCTAGAGACGAGAAATGATTTAGCCGTGAATGTGTCATGAACAGCAGGTACTGTTTAAATACTGGGTGTCTAAATAACGTTGAACCATTGGATTACATCTGAAACATCTACTACACTGTGGGTACTATTGAAAACCCCAATCCCCATATCCCCATCGGTGACAGTTATATTTAAGAAACACTATAATAACATTAGGTAAACTACTTACGAGCTGGTCGCCACGTCACCAGTTAAGACGTCTTTATATATTGTTTTTTTTCTTCAGAAAATATTTTCAAATCCCGCTTTTCTTTATTAAACAAAGGCGCCATATCCGCAGTTTGAAACGGTAAAGTTTAATTTACTGTTGACTTATTCACTTAAAAATTGTGAAAAAATATAAGTATACCTACTATCGCAACATTAATGTTATAAAATTTTATAATATCCAATCCCGCAAATTGTTCTTGTTTACTTGTCGGTATTTTTTTAGTCCAAATTACCAATTTAATTTAAGAGCAATTCAAAAATTCAGTAAATATATATATATGCAAAACTTGCCAATGAAGGACTTAGCAAGCAATGAATGTGTGTACCAAAAACATCACATACGAGGTGTAATTAAAAAGCAACGGAAACTTTGTAATATCTCGGGTTGTATTAATCCGATTCGTCCGATGTTAATGTTAATATTGCTTTTGGTGAATCTGCTATAAGCAGAACAAAAATTTACGAGTGTTACAAGCGTTTCCAAAAACGCCCGTGGAAACGCTGAAGAAGACGAGCGCCCTAACCCCCCAAAATATGAAAATAGTTAGTCGCGTCAAATTAGCATTTCACCTGCAACTTTTTGCGGAGAGGTCTGATTGAGATGCGGTTTTCTGCAAAATATTCAGGGAATTGTTTATTATAACAAAGGTACATCTAACCTCTGTACGCTCGCTAATTTGTAATTGTTTATTTAAAATGACCTATTTTTGTTGAACATATGGCAAATGTCACACACGATTCAACGAAAATATCTGGAAAATGTTCTCTCGGGGGTTTTCGAGGCCCTCTTTATCACTTTGGTGTTAGCTTTATTATTTATTGCTAAATTGTTGTAACTGGGCTAATTAACAAATTAAAAACTCCACCCCCCGACATCATTAGAGAACCGGAATTTTTTCCAGGATTTCTGGCTTATTAAGGCAAACCATCGGCACAAGATTTTTGCAAATATAATTGTTTATTGTTAGATGTACCTTTTGTTATAAACAATTCCCTGAACATTTTGCAGAAAACCGCATCTCAATTGGACTTCTCCGCAAAAAGTTGTCCATTTTCACATTTTTCATGCTAATTTGACGCGACTAAGTGAAAGGAATGATTACCCAGACAGCACAGTATATTTATTAGATATTTAGAGGATATCTTCTGTGGATATACAGTAGGTCCAATGGATATCAGTGGATGTCTTATCCACATTTTCTGGATATCCAAATGTCCGCCTATATCCAGGATATAGAAAATATCCTATGGATATGTGTGGTGATATACAATGGGTATCCAATATCTATACAATAATATCCAATAGAGATTAATAGGATATCTTTTGCACATAATTTGCATATCCATATCCATCCCTGGTTGCAATTGAGCCACATATAAAGGGTGTTCCTAAATAAGTGTCGCAACAGAAAACTGTAAATTCCTCATGAAAAAAGAAACACTTCTTTCCTCTTCCACTTTTCTCTCCGGGCTTTGATTTTCGAGATACAGGGTGTTAAAACTTAATTTTTTTTTAGGTTTTTGCCAATATCTTAGGAACCGTTTAAACTATTGGACTGATCTTTCGTACATACATTACCACTATTAATAGCTACTTTTTTGCACTATTCTCAAATTCATTGAACGTGCCAGTGGTGGAGATTTTAAGGTATCGTAAGGGTTTACCACTCACTAACTTTTACGCCACTGGAAAAATTGACATTTGACAGGAAATTATGAAGTGCCAATGAATTCTACACAGAGTTCTGCTCTAAAGTCGACTGTTTTCAAGAAAATTGCTTATTGCTTTATGAATAAAAACAAACATTTTACTTACATTTTGAAAATCTTTTGTAATTCAAAAATAGGTATGTAGTCATAATTAACAATTTTAACACAATTTGACAACACATTAGATTTGAACTAATTTTTTATCAACTTGGTGAGTAAAATTACAAAAACTTTGACTACCGTTTGTAAAGTTTTGACACACTGTATCTCGAAAAAAAGCCATCAGAGAAAAATGGAAGGGGAAAGAAATGTTTCTTTTTTCATGAGGAATTTACAATTTTCTGTTGTGACACTTATTTAGGAACACCCTGTATGCCACATCCAATTAAGACATATGATTTAAATTGGCAGATTTATTTCAAACTTCGATATTTAGTATTACCTATCTGTCGATTTACAGCCAGTGTATTTTAAATGACCTAACTGAAATACTTGGGAGCCATCTCTCTTTACTCATCTTAAGAACATAAGAATCATCAGAAACCAAAAGAATGCAACCGGTCCTTCTGACTCTAGTTTCCAAAATTTGGGATCGGGGAACACTAAGCAATAGTCTTCATGTGCACAAAGAGTTCAATATTTTTTATTATTATTAGATATCATTAATTGTTTATAAAAATTACAAATTATTTGCATGTTCTTCATTTTCTTGATTCTTCTTTCTGTAAAATGAACAAAATATACACGGTTAACAAATAGTAGTTTAATATATACACTGGGGTTTTTTTAATATGGCAATATTACAACAAATTTATTTCTTTTTCTACATGTTTTGACAGCACGTTAATTTATTCCACAATATTTGAGGACATTTTGGCATCAACATTTTTTATAATGGCGATTCCTTGTCGTGTTGTTTACCCCACTGAATCGCCTTTACCCCATCTAGTGTATAGGTTTCTGGAAAAAAGAGAGGCAAAGATATAATGAAGAAAAACCGGGTAACATTAAATTGTAATTTTAATTCGTAGTTGGTAATATATATTATAAAATGGTAGGTATATTATGGTGTACCTATATATTTTAATAAAATTTGCTCGAGTACTTTTTCACTTGAGTGATAATATTCATCGTTAACCAACCATTTTATTTGTTTTTAAAAATCAAGAATTTTACCTGTCAGTCTTGTAAACAATGATGGAGGAAATCTCAAATTCTTTTCAGCTGTTAAAACAGCTCCAAAATTACTTGCAGTTAGCCTGTTTTTCCTGGCTATGAGCCAAAGTTCGTTTGATGATTGGCCATTTGTTTTTTTAGTTATATCTAAAACATTTTCTTCGGTGAGTTTAACAGCATTTTGAAAATAATTAATTTTGTTATCGGCTTCCAAATAATCTTTGGAAAAAATGATCGCCTCAATGTTTGTTATTTCTTCCATAACTCTGGGCTCACTCCTTAAAAGCCAAGTAAATCCCACAGCATTTTCAAACATCCCCAAATTGGCTTTAAACTCCTTAATCTGAGTGTCCGTAACAGTTCCACTTGTGGCATGATTTTTCTTTTTTGGGAAAATTTCATCAATCGTCTTATTAACTGCATCGGTTTTATTTGCTTTCTTGACACTCCAGGAGCAAGCTATGTCTGTTACAGATATATTATGGTAAGCAAAAATCGCCAATGCTGCCATATGATGGCATATAAGTTGACCTCTGGGACAAGTACATGTGGCTTAAGAAATGTCCTTATCGGAATCAAGTTTAAGCTAAAAAATAATAATACATAATATGATAATTTTCAATAAATATGGTAATTTCTCTTGTCAGTTACTTTATTATTTTCATTACCTCCACTTTGTACAAACGATCTCTCATACTGGCATGTACGTTACCATGGATGAAAAGCAAGTCTGCATCAAACTGCATATCCTTTACGTGATTCGATTCCACTGAATTCTCTCCACGAGAAATAAGCTTCGATTCTTCCTTAAAGAAATCTACAATACTGGAAAATCGAAGAATACGTTTTGATGCCATAATCTATAATAAAATTTATTAGGTTATAACCCTACTTATGAAAATTTTAGATATCGTGCCGTATATCAATTAAAGCGTGCGATAATCTTTAAAAATATTAAATACCTATCACAAAACTTATTGAAAATGCTTCTTACCAGCCAGTAAAATTGATTTCCTTTTCGAAAACACAAAAACAGATAGTTAACACTGACGTATAACTACAAGATGGCCGCGGTGACGTGCCTCGGTCGGTAAAACAGCAATCACAATTCACAAAACATCTTACGACTTACGAATAAAAACTTTTAATATAAATTACGGGATAAATAATTTCAATTCCTGCTTAATTTTGGGCTACCTTTTATAATCCAGCAATTCATTTCTGAAATATAAGTCAATTAATTATTTTTATGTTTTACAATAACTTAATGGATATCCATCAGATATTTATTATAGATATGAAAATATGATATATTTATTATATGCCCATTAGACATCTATCGTGCACATGGACATCGGGCTATCTTAAGGATATTTAATGGTATATCCATTAGATATCTATCGTGGATTGGATGTTCAGTGGATATTCGGCTGTTTTATAGATATCCAGTGGATATTATGTGCTGTCTGGTATGAACGTAGCCGAAACAAAATCAGAGTCTCTGATGATGTTGGCATGTCAATTGGCTCCATATCATCAATTTTTTTGGATGTTTTGGGTACAAAGAGAGTGACAATTAAATTTGCTTCAAAATTGTTGAACTTCGAACAAAAACAGCGGCAAATGCAGTCACTAAATGAAATAAAAAACGATGCAGCAACTACTGAAACATATTAGATCAGGTGCATAACATATAACACTTTATTCCATTCTTATTTTAAAATTTAGTACAAATTTTTTGATTTTCTTTTTAAAGAAATAAATAATTTCCGATCGCATCAAAACTCATGTAACCTTTATGACAACAGACTAAACATCCGATATGGCTAATAATATATAGATACTTTTTAGGCATGTTTACCAACACAACAATGAAAGTATTAGGCGAATCAGACTAATACAATCCGAGATATTACAAAATTCCCGTTACTTTTTTATCATCCTTCGTACATTACACTTCTTTTGCCCTTACATGTATTACCTAAGTACCTACACACATATTCTACTCGTATACGGTTTCTTATTGGTATTAGGAATTTGTATCTATCAGTAAATATCATTCAGATCCAGTTCCCTGATGTAGTAAACATAATCGACTTTGGAATAAGTAAAATAAGAGTAGAATAACAAGAATGAAGTAGTAGAAATAGAATAAATATAAATCGAGAAAATTACAAGTATTTCAATTTACTACTTGACAGGTATTAATAATATGTATAAATAAATTATTTTTGTGCCGCTAACACCACGCAACATGTATCACATTTGGATTTTTACGGCTGGCTATTTCTATTCTACTTTATCTAGCAAATGACCTTAATAGCAGTGGAGTTGAGAATCGTACGATCAAGAAACACCGTCGAAATGCTTTACTTTCGGTCGAGTGGTATTATTTAAATAACACCGTAATATAGAGAAAACGTAGACAGTTGTTTTTATGAAAATAAAGTTGAAGGCGATACAGAAACAGGTAGCTTCTGTTGCAGGTGCCTTGACTACCAATAGCGATGTTGACTATAATTACACTTTAATAGGAGGCGGTGTACTGTAATGTATACTTGCACGTACTTCACTCATCTTGTCGAAACAACAAATAAGTAAAAATACAACTATTCAGCTACCTACACATGCAAATGTGTTTCTCGCAATTATTTTTCGTTGGTTCCTTTTTTACTCGCAGTCGACTGATCGTAATAACCTTATAATATTTTTCCCATCTTGTTTATTCGGGGCAATGAAAATAATAAAACATTTTTGTTTTTTTAACAATTCTCTGTTATTTTTCTAATACCCTTTACAGAAAGTATTGAATATGGTATTATCGATGTACAAGGTGTTTCTGTACACCCTGTATGACATATGTTTTTCATGGAAACACATGTATATATTTTATATGTTTGATAGAAAACTTGTGTGTGATTGCATCGACGAAGCTTGATGAGTTTATCTGCCTAATAATAAAACAAGTACGGCTGAATCATTTTAAGAAAAAAATCCATCAAACGAGTATAAATACAAGAGATATTTCAATACGGTAATTTGATCAAACCTTAAATTACACTATTTTGTTAATTTTTATGAAGCATTAATGATATGTGGTCAACCTAGAAAATTTGAAGTGAATTTTATTGTATATTTTATTATACAACACATATTTATTTATTTCTTGTTGGAGAGGTATGTTTCGTTTCATTGTTTTTTGTCACAAGTTTTGCGTACCTATTGGGATAGAGTAAACTAATAATTATTTTATCGTTGTACTGGTATATTTTGGCACAATACAGTGTCAAAAGCTTGATTGTTTTCTTTTAGTGTATCTAATAAAGCCTTCACTATTTGAATTTTCCATAATTTGGCGCGCTCTAGCGGCTAAAAACAAGCAATTTTGGAAATAAGTAAATTGGGCTAAATCGGCTTATTTTGAACCCAGGAGTCTGTGGTCTTCCGTTGTACACGTCTTTTCCGGACACCCTGTATATGTTTTCAAATTATTAAAGGCTTAAGAGACGTCATAAAACATTTTTCAAATTTAAAAAAAATCACAATGCTGTAGGAGGTAGTCATGTCACACAGTGAGTCTATCTTAAATTTTTATAGGCGTCAGGATTTTTTTTTCAGATTTCACTAAAATTACAAAATCATTAAAAAAATGTAAAAAGAAATACGAAATTACTTTATTAGACCTATATTTTTCTAACCTGACACATGGTTGTTATTACAGCATAAAGTACCTAGGGTAGCTTTTGTTCATACCGCATTTTCAGCAAAATTATATAATAATTATATATTATATAGGTATCCTGACATAAATACATATGTAGAAGCTTTGAATGTATAATTTGTAATCACAGAGAATAAGTAATTACGTTTACACCACAGTTGCGGTTTAAGTAATAAGATTTAAAATGCATAAAACCTAATCTAATTACGAATTATTTATTAGTGAAATGGCGCGTGTAGTATGCAAGGAAAAATACAATTATTATCACATGCATAAAAAAGATGATTGTTTGAAAGCACTCACAAAAAAGTAACTGTTACAGGTAAGTAGATTAAAGCTATCTGACGGTTTTATGGGATAATTTGAAAGTTAAATTAGATCAGAATGGATCATGTTATGGTGTTATTTGAGGTTAAGTTACAGATTAGAATTTAATACTACGAGTTCCCGTTCATAAGATCAGGCAAGCGTAAATTTTTAATACTAAATCCATGATGTGAATGCTCAATTAACGTCTTTAATGGGTAACTTAAGAATTTTGTATCGTTATTTCGTCGGTACGTGCTCCGCAGTGGTATAAATAAAATCAATTACTACACCACTGCAACTTGTTTCAGATCGTTGATCTTGATATAATTCTAAATATTTTGCCTTTAAATGCCGCAGTTATCTGTCAGGCGGAAATCAATCATTTGCCAACAGCAAAAACCTAAACGGGCAGCACTGCTGCACTACCAACCGCTACCTACTTCATCAAGAATGTCCGTATCGGACAGTTGTGCAATGCAGATATTATTTCGACTGCTTCTGTTTAATAAAATATTTGTTTACATACAGAGATAGGTACATGATTCCCTGTGATCTGAACATATTGTCTTACAAGAACATCAAAATACAGAAACAATAATCTAAAGAGTAACAGTGGCCTATGGTAAATCTTTAATATTTTATATTTTTGAGACTATAATTCATGACCAGTTTCAACGTTATCACAATCATCAGAAATATTTATTATAGTGCCATATTCCTTGATCAAGCCTCAATTTAAACTCAAAAAGTCGCAATTTGAGTAGGTACCACAAACGAGAAACCACAAACGAGAATTAACTGAAAACATTACAGATAAGCAACCAAAATGGCGTAATACCATACCGAAAAAACATTATCATGAAAATTTGCACAATTGTAGTACATATAGCTTCAAATACAAAATTTGGTTTAATGGAAGTAACTTGTATTCATTCTACACAAACAATTAAGAAAATGTTTAATGGAAATAAATTATTTGTTTATACAGAACCAAAATTACAGTAATTTTATGTATGTATTTTAATTATAATTATATAGTATAATAAAACAATATTTGTATATTTCATATAACTTTTTCCAATTAAACAACTGCTTATAGGTTATCAACATATTGCTCAATAATTTCCGTACGCCACAGTTGAGTGGTGAGCTAACTAACGATCAACCCTATCATGCCTCTCAAACCCGACATACCTGAGTACGCGAAATATAACAGAGCTACATCTAGCTGCCACCAACAGTGACATTTATTTATAATTTGAAATGTTGCTTTCAAAATAATACTTTTCTCGACGATACGATATAGGTACTAGGAAATAGTTTTTTTTAATTTACGGTTTTTCAAAAAGTTATATAACCTAATAAAACTTCATTTAAGAACTTTACAAAAAGAATTTAAAAGATTATCTACATATTTTTCTTTTCCACATCTCTTAATTAAAAATATGCATTTTTGAATTAAATAAATGCATTATTTTATTCGAAATGCACATTAATTCAATCAAAAAAATTTTATTTGAAAATTATTTTTTCAAATTAAGTTTTCATTTTAAAAGATTCGTTTTCGGTGTAGCTATATTTCAGCAAGACAATTTGGAGATATATGAGCTACAATTGTGTGAATTTTGACAATGTTATTAGGAACATGGCCTTATTTGGTACAGGCAACTTCCTTATCCCGACTAATTAGGTATATTTTTCTGGATCATTCTCTGTGCAGTAATGGAGTTATTTAGCATTTTTTTTATTACATTTTCTGAATGATTTTGTAATTTTAATGTGATCGGAGAAAATATAATTTTTTAACGCCTCTAAAGCCTTTAAATTTTTTTCTTTTTCTTTAACATGCCGGGTTGCGCTCGCTACCGTTTACTTGCATTTAGAATAAGAAGCGTAGGAGGGCCGTCGGTGGATAGAATTGCGGTTTTTATTTCAATTATGGTAAATTCAAATATTGAAGGTACTAAAACAAAACACTCAAACTTTAGATATTATATTATCCTCTATATATCTAAAATAATTTATTAGTTTACCGCGAAATCCCACACTAAAAATAATGATTGTACACGGTATTCACATCATACATTAATGTAAAAAACACCAAATCCATACTGTATTACAAGAATCTCCATGTGAATACCGTATATTTACATCTTTCATGTAAAATTACATGATTTTCTTCTAAAAATACATAACGTTGTAAAGTTCCCTTTCATTTGTACAAAAACACAGATTCAGATAGATCATTCTGTATAGTATTTATTATTTTCGATGTATATTTATTTACCTATATCAAACGGCAGAACTTGATAGGCCTAATTTGTTTTTGTAATCCTTCCTTGTTCTCTCATTAGTAGGGAAGCCGAATCCGACAAATACTCAAGGAAACATCAATTAGAGCAAGCATGTCGGCTGCTTAGTCCCTCGAGGATTGAGATAATATATTGGATAGTGAATCTAATGGTGTATCTCGTTTAAGTAGTTTACCGGCAGAGAGAAATAAATCTATTTTTTTTAAGAGAGCCGTAGCTCATAAAATTTTACAGCTCTCTGGGTAACAATTATAAAATACCGTGACGAAGTCCAGGCGCAATTAAGGAGTTTCCAAGAATGTGCCATTTTCAGCTCTTAAGTATCCACCTTAGGCTTACAGGGTGTTAATATCCCGCAATTATTCTAATTAGTTGAGAAACCTGGAATATTCTAATTGCAAGTGCATGTCGCATTCATTAAAAATAAATCAACACAAAAGTGACCTACGATTTACGACAAATATTTCAGTTACACATAATTAAAGGCTTTTTAAATAATTGTTAGGATATTTGTAACCACAGTTGTACATGCACTAGAACTTATATTAGAAATGGTGATATACAATGTGATTTTAAAAATAATACCATAAATTTAACTGCATTTTCTAGACCCCAAAATCGCACAGAAAGTGTATATGTACAATCTATTGCAATAATAATGTTCAAAGATTTTGTTTGAACTACTGACGTATTCGTATAATGAAATCTACTTTCAACTTTTACCGCCAATGGAGATCTAATGAAATTTCAACTCAGAACTTCTAGTAGTTCAAAAACTGTTTTGAGGGAGTATCATTATTGTTTCAAAAGCTTGTATTAACATGTATCGTAAAACGCTTCGTTTTCGACATAAAGCGTTAATTTTTGATTACGGTTTTTAATTAGTATTTTCCAAACACATAGAAAATTCAATGAAATTTGGCACAATCTCATAACTTTTTATCTCTTTTTAAACCTAAAAAGAAATGAATACAGTTTATGCAAGAGTGGGTACAACAAGGGGGTAGTGCTTCAAAAATACCCACACTTTTGTGTTTTGTTTTTTAGATAATTTCACAGCAAAAATGAAAAAAAGATTTTTAAAAAAGGTACTCTTGTTGAAATTCGATATCGGCAACAGTTTTCGAGAAAAATGGATATTAATATCTCAACGTATGCATTCAAAATCTATCAGACTTGAAATATAGTTGATAAACAATTCTGGCTATTCCGTACATAGAAACATTGATGTAGATCGTGTTATTTTTTTGTCGTTACAATAAAAGTGTTTAGTTACAAACAATAAAAAACTTTTATTGTAGTATATAGTTTTATTACTATCAGTTGCAGTTTCTTAAATATATTGATGAAATTATAATTAATTATTCATTTGTTCGTATGACGTAAGTCGTCTGAATTCTTGTCGCGAGTATATGTAGATCGTGTTGTTTTTTTTGTCGTTACAATAAAAGTGTTTAGTTACAAACGATAAATAACTGTTGTGCAAAAATGAATTTTGGGGTCTAGAAACCGCAGTTAAATGTACTATATTTAGAATCACCTTGTATAACAATTCTGTAGACTTATCAGCAAATACCATTCAAAGACTAGTTAACAAAAAACATTTTCCTAATCCTGACAATTTCTGTTACTTTATAATTATAAATTTTAAGGCCGATAAATAACGCACATAAACTTTAAATTCAACAGTTATTACGTCAGGACTTCAGATATAGTTGAGGCAAGAATTCAGACCAGATATAGTTGAGGCAATAATTCAGACGACTTACGGCACACGAACAAATGAATAATTCATTATATTTTCATCAAAATATTTAAGAAACTACATCCGAGAATAATAAAACTATATACTTACTAGACTAAATGTTTGCTCTATATATTGTACTAATTTACAAAAAATAATTGTTTTTAATGCGACAAACTATCGAAAATCATGTTAACAATAAAAACAATTGGTAACGTCAGCCGTGACATAAGTTGTTCAAATTCTTGCCGCTGCTATAACTACACTGTTAATAGACAAATGTAAGTCATTGTTTCTAGAAATATACAATGTGACGCTTGTAATGAGAACCTAATATTAAGATCCTAGGCTTATGGTGGTTAATGAATTATAATATAATACCATTTCAGAGTTATTTTATGTTTAGGGCAATAAAGATTATAAATGAAGTCAGTTGTTGAGATATTGGTCAGTGCTACGGACGGGTTTCAAATTATTAGAAATATTCGACTAGTTATGTTGGACGATTATTTCTTACAGTTCCAAGCTTTTCCCCAACTGCTGCTTGCAGTGTTACCGCGCGAAAGAAACGGTTGCTGCTCTTTACGTTTTGTGCCAACAATTGTATTTGGTACTTAGAGATTTACAGTAAGAAATAAGACTTCAAATTTTTCTTAATTAGTGGTTTGTTGTCTTGTAACGCCGTTTTATAATTTAAAGAAACGCATAGGCGCTTAACAATTTATTATTCTTCTGTTTCTTATTTATTTATTTTTTGACTGCAAAATTCCATCTTATCACTCGAGAGAGATACGTACTCATAACGACGTTATTCTTAATTGTTTAATATTTATTTTAATAACAAGAGAAAACTCAACTTCAGAATTTTTAAATTTTGGCAACACGGTCCGTATAAAAATACAAAATGAAGAGCTAGCCATAAGCAAAATTGTACCTTCAAAATTCTGTAAATTGCAGCTATAGATCTATGGTTTACCATGGTTTTTGGACTCAAAACTCTCTCAATCAATTTCATAACGATCAATTTTGATTATCAATATATTATAGCGTCTACTGGTATCATTTTAAGACGGGTAACTTTACGCCGTGCGCCTCTACTATTAAATCTTGGATGAATGTGCAGACAGGAAGTTAAACATTTACGCAAAATCAACTTTATTTGAGACGGCAATTGAGTGAGTGGGCACTGATTTACTTTAATGTCCCTATCTAATGCATTATGTATCTTGTGATAACGATACTCTTGGGGCGTATCCAGTAATTATACATTAGTGTCTTTAGTATACAGTACATTTCATGGTAATTCCTTGGAAAGGATATATTTTTCGTTGCAAGCTACTTCATAAAAATTATGGAATAGTAAAAATAATTGCAGAATAAAATGCCAAAAATCAGTGTTTAGTATTGACAACTTGCTATTATTTTGAAACATAATAAATATTTCATAAGCAAATTCTGGTGTTAACCTACAAAACTATACACCTCCAACACCACCATCACAGAATCTTTATTTGTTTTATACCAAAAGGGTTGCTGAATTGAACTGAAACATAGCTAACTAACTAAAAGTGAAAATTTGTTTGTATTTCAAAACAAATTTAATTTTCTATCAAATACATTAGTTGTTCTATGTAGGTATATGATTAATTTATAAATAAATTTAAATAATTTTGAGGGTACTTTAATGTTAGAATACAAAAAAAAGTATTTCTACACTTTACGCATGCCTTTTCGCAATTTAGTCTCGGAAATTGAACAATTAATCATACAATGCTGGCAAACACGTCGACAACTGTCCCTATTTCTAAGCAAATCGAGGAACAGATTAACATCGTTGCTAGACAATTATAAATTCTACAAAGCATTAGAATATTTTTGTCTAAAAGTAACATATTCACATTTATTTTAACGAAAGAAGGAGATATGTAATTAAGCTAGAAAAAAACGTTTTCTACTTTTTTATTATTAACTGTTGTTCAAAGAAAATCTTTCAAAATAGGTCGACAAATTTAGTCGCTGATTTAACTTTTAAATGTCTCTTGATTGTCGATTTGTTTCTTCACATCATTTCACTATAACACAGTTTACGTTTCGAAAATTAATCTATTTTCTTTTTCGTGTTGATATAAATCTAATAGTTTAGATATTTGTATTGTGTTTGTTTATTTATTGGATTGTTGCATAAGTTCTTAGCGTTTGTAGTTTTCATGGAAATAGTATTTTGGAAAACGGTTATTAGACACAAGCTTAATACAAATTAAAGTTGTTTTAATAATAATATTGCTCACATAATAATCTTAAAACTTGAAAATTTGTACAGATAATGTAAATTGTTTAGAAAAGAAAATTAAATGCCAAATAAACAAATATTACATACTCAACACATTCTTTTGGATTGGATAAAGCAGATAAGATATCAAATAACACTAGAATTATTTGTATCTTTTACGAAAAGAACGCCGTTAGAGAAAGTACCTACAATACGAAAATTACCTTTTGACATTTGATCGAAAACAGTAAAAAACAGCATGTATTTATACACGCCTCCCGTCATTGCTGATCACCATTTAACTCGTCAACAACGCAGATAGTTTTTTGACACATACAAAAAAGAGTGTTTCAAATAAATATTTACGTTTACACATATTTTTAGGTTCTAAAATATTTAAAAGCCTATGAGGCTGAAACTAAAACTAATAGAAAGAAATTATTAATTTGAGAAACACTAAGTGAAACATGTTGTACCTACATCCGAAAAAGGAAACACATAAACTCTTTAAATAGCCAAACTGTAATACTGAACTGAAGTGAATTTGAGGATTGAAATAGGTATTTGAAATTCAGACCTCCGAAAAAATTATGTTGGACACTCCAGAAATTATGGTTACTTGTTGTCTGCTATATACAGTAGCACGCTGCCATTGAAAGAGCTTCGGAGAAGCAAATATGCAAAGTTATGATAAGTACGGCTGTGATTTGTGCGAAAGTCATGTTGCATGATAATTACTGCTATTTGCCAAGTGGCATATCATATAGCACCGTAATGCTGTAAATTTGTTACACCCACCTTCTTAAGCCGATATAATTAACACCGCTAAACGTAAGGTGTTCTTGGGAAGACAACATGGAGTAAGTCACATCATGTTAGGACTCCGGAGCCAACTGTTAGCTTATGGTCGTGGCGAAATAAGTTGTGCTGTAATTAATGTGACTTAGTGTATACAATGACGTGATGTAGCATCTGTTTCATGGAAATAAATTTTGGTTGGTTTGTATAGGGCCAAACATATCCTGATACCAAATATATTTTTTTTAAACGCAAAAATACACTTATTTTGTGTAAAGAAAGCATTTGTTTAAATTAAAAATTATTATTTCCTTTTTAGTGATTTAATTATATTCTTTGAGAAAACAATATTTCAAAGAGTTTTTTCCCAATTAAATATCTGCTTATTTAAGTTAACAACTTATTGCTCAGGACTTTCAGGAAGCAACTGCATGCTAATGCCCCGACCAGCATTGAATTACACCTGAAAAATCTGTAGCAAATAGTCAACATATACCGATTTCGAGCTTATTAGCTCTCATCAGTTCGCCACAGGTGAGTGGTGAACTAACTGACAGCTAACTGGCTTTTCATGTATCTCAAACCCGACATATCTGAGTACGCAAAAGATAGCACAGCTACATTTAGCGCGCACCTATTTATAAATATTTTTTTTTACAGGAAACAATTCGAATTTTTCCTTTCAAACAAATACTTTTTTCGATGGTATATATATTAGGAAATTGAGTTTTTTTAAATTACGTTTTTTTCAAAAGATTATGTAACCTAAGAACCCTAATTAAATGAATACATATTTTTCTTTTCCACATCCCTCAATTAAAAATATGCTTTCTTGAATTAAATAAATGCATTATTTGATTTTAAATACACTTTGATTTCAATCAAAAATCATTATTTATTTGAAAACATTATTTTTATATAGATTTGAATAAATTGTTTAGGGAAATGAAAAAAATATATTTATTCAAAAATTAGGTATTTTTTAAAATTAAATTTTCTTACCAAATAAATCAATTCATTGACATAAAGTGAACATTACACCAAAAAAGATTTATTTCCCGAGAATAATAGTTCGCGTTTTACGTGTAATCTTTGATTTTAGCAGTTTTTTTGTGATCTAGGAAACTATGATTCCTCTTCTTAACTACCAATGGAAGCAACTATTGAAAACACATAACTGAAGTGAAATGAATGAAATCTTTGTTTCCGTTTTATGAAGAGCGTTTCATACAACATTTTTCCAACCGATTATTCTCTAAAACATTGCATCATTTAGGTGGTTATTTTTTTAATCTTGTAAAATGTTGTTCTTTAAACACTAGTAACGATAAATCGTACCAATTTATGTATGCGGTTAAATACTGCTACTATTTATTCTATTCACAAAGTTTAAATATATCTGCAATGCAATGGGCTTTTCATCTATACATTAGATAATAATACTTCACATACAAACACTATACAGGGTGATTCAGAAATATTAGGAAAAAAATTGGGTATATAATTACCAAGATAAATTATTGGTCCCGTATTTTTGTTTTTTCGATTTCTAATGTTTAGAGGCTCTGGAGCTCCTAGAAATTGGGCCTAAAATTTTGTTTTTGTAAATATCTCTGCAACCCCTAAGCTTCTTTGTTAAATATAGTAGCATAAACCTGAGAATACCAAGGCATAAATGAAGAAAACATTTGTTCCAGTATTTAGAGAAATATTCGTCTTGTGATATCCTTATCAATTATAGAGTTAAATTTTGCTTTAGCAACTTTTTCTGCTTCGAATGCAATGGCAAATATTTAGAAATAAATGGAAAAAAAATAATTGAAAAAACTACTATAACTAACGCCCTCTGTAGTACTTGACAAAACTACTTCCTTAATAATGTTCAGATAGACTATCTACAACTTCGCACCAAATTCCATTAAAATCGACCAAGGAGTTTTGAAAATATTTGCAAAAAATAAAATTGTAGAACAAATTTGTATGAACCCCAAAAATGAGAAATCGGAAAAACAAAAAAAATATGGGTCACATAATTTCTCACGTAGATTCTGTACTTAATTTTTTTCCTAGTGTTTCTGAATTCCGTTATATAATTGTGAAACAAATTTTATTTTATATACGTCAAGATGTAAATACATTTATGTAACTTAACGGTTTGCTTACAGAAATTCAGTCAAATACAAATTATTTACTGATATATAGTTTTAAAATAACCCTTGATTAATATTTTGTTCAAATAAAATGTACAGCAATATAATATTATGACAAAATAACTTAGATATCTAGACAGGGTGATTTTCAAAGTGGTGTAGTAATTTTAGTAGCTAGGTATACTTATACGAAGAACAAAGTAATATGAAAAATGACCAAATAAACTGTTAATATAGAAAATCATAAATAATTCACTTACTTTAGTATTTTTAAATTATGCAAGCGGGTCCTCTACACTCATAGTAAATAACGTTCAAAATTATATCAACCTTTCGCATTTTGTCCGTATCCTGGGCTCATTGTGGTAAATAAAAGATTGCCAACCCTAGAATTTAAGAAAACAAATTCCAATTAGATCAAGTAGCTTCCGTATAAATATGAAGCCAGTTCAATGTTATTATACACAATTGTTCAAATTGTGAATATTTTCGGTTTAGTATCTTCTCATGTGATTAGAAAGGATGACACATTTTTTTAAACCATAACGTTTTGTATTTCAAAAACAAGAAATCCTCGATATAATGTTTTATATATTTCTTTTGCACCTAAATGTATTTCAAGTAAATACAAATCTATGAAATATATCTAAATAATTTAAAACAATGTAGCAGGAAGTACAAGGATATTTTTAATGCTAGTTTTATTATTCAATTAAAAACATATAATATTTAGTTTACTTAGAAAATAATCCTGTATTTTTACCTCGAATCCGTCGGTTCAAATTATCTAAAACAGGAAGCTCACACCGCATCCTTTACCATGCAAAACGAAACAAGCTTATCACTATACCTAACCGCGTTTACCAAACTGATACGTCAGAAATCAACAGACAGCGATTACAACTTTTGTATACGTATAAAAGCAATAACTATGTATCTGCTACATACATGGCGCGCAGCAAGTTCAAATGCAACTTCGTTATAGCCGAATGATATTTTTAAACATCATAAATAATGGAACAACATATTTCCTCCGCAGTCACACCCACCACTAATTAATTCGTTTAATTATCATTTTACGAGTTTGGCTCGTCCTCTTCCTTTTGTATGGTATTCTCAGCGGATATTTGTTTTCAGTAGATTTAACTTAATATTCTCGTCAAAGCCCCGTTTCAATAAAACAAATAGCGTTTCTTGTTCAGGTTACCTCTCCGCGAGTAACGTGCAACGTAAACGGATATTAATTCAATAGACCACGAATGAATAGGACATAAGAATAAAAATGGTCTACCATATAATTGTAAAATCTGAATGTAAACGGTCGCCGATGTGGATTCCCATAAAAACCACCCACCTTATACGTATGACAAACAGGCCATAGCGTATGTGTTTAAGCCTGGGAGTGCTTGGAATACAAATCCGACGGCGGTTATCTTTACATCTCGATGCGACGGTCCGGCTTTGGAATTATTATTTTATTAGCCGAGAGGGGCATAATTACGTGTAAAAACGAATAAAGTACAGAATATCGGTGTGCTCAGCGTGAACAGTAATCGCGGATCTGGCACTTGCCCTCGCGATAATGCCAGTCACGTTCGGGATATGTGCGATGCCGTCGGCACTAAATAATAGTAATATCTGCAACTCGGGGTCGTAAAACTTATGGTTAAATGGCTTGCAGTGGTTGAACCAGTGGCACCAGGCCGCCGTCTCCGCTGCAGTGCTCCGCAGTCTGTCTGAGTGCACTGCGCCCACCCCCGCCGCAATGCACCACGTGTTTGGCCGCCTCTCACTTGCGATAGTTCAGTGCTGCGGCCGGCGACGCGAGATCACCGTCGGCGCGGTCGAGGAGGTGGTGCCTGCGTGCTTTCATTCTTTCACCTCCCATTCATATTTCATAACGAGGTCAACTATCAGGTGCAAGCGAGCGCCCGAGCAGAATATCAAAATTACCTGCAGCTATCGGGTATCGATTCAAGCCCCGACAACTACACACATTCGTGTGCCGCCTTCAATTATACTTTCCGTTCTAGCCCTTCAGCAACGTCAGGGAGTGGCCGGGTTTCTCTGAAATGTAATACAAATACACGGCTAATAACTTGGCGCTTCTAGTATTAAGGCGAACCTGCTTTTCCAGTGCATAACCACGTTTTTCTTTGCTTTCAGGTTGCAGCTGGTGTTAAAGTCAACTATTCACGCTGCATTTCAACGTTCTGCGTTCGTCGGAGCATGCACACGGCTCGAAGGGCCCAGCTATATCGTCCGAAGGATCCGCGGCCCTCTGCCGCCTCGCGCTAATGACTATGGCCGAGACCGCCGTTGAGTCCTCCACCGCAACGCACGACAAAACGAATAACAACCATCCGCTCGTCGTCAACCACAACCATCGTCCAGTCGCCAAACAACGTAAGCGCAAGAGACTCAGCCAAGTTCTCGACAAACTCACCGGTGGAGGCTCCCAGCCCCTGGACGTTGATTCGGTCCAAGAAATTCCAGTCATCAACAATAACGTCCAGAATTTGTATAATAACAACAAAGGTGACAATTTAAGTAACGATGTGTTGAAGCACCCCAAACAGTACATGTCGGAGGTATTCAAGTTCGATATTCCTGAGAGAGACAGATCCAAGACGGCCAGCAGTGCTGCAGGTGCCAGCGAGGATGAAGATGTATTTAGTCCGGCGAGCTCCAGCAACAAGTCACCTCACAGTTCAACAGAATCTCCTAGGATAAGCTTTAGTCCTTTACGTCTGAAAGAGGATGACGCGAGTTCAAGTCCTCCCCTACTTCAGAGACCGCCGGTGTGTTCCTGTTATCAGTGCGTCACTGGAGTCGGCCACCATCCGCCTCCACTACATCCGTACGATAGATTTTTCCCTGCTTCTCCCATTTCCCCTTTGACTCCCGCTTCTCCCGCTCCTTCCTACAGTTTCGAACGTTACCTTCACTCAAAGTACCTGCCCGATATCTTTCGCCGAAGGAGTCACTCGGATTCCGATCTGCCGCTGTGGTTCGAAACTGCCAAGGCGGAACGAGCTCGCGCTCCACCAGCTTGGCCTCATCCTCTTACATTGTCCACGTTGCCCGGTAAAGGATCCGTCGAATCGGAGACGTCGTCTCCACAGGAATCTCCCTTAGACTTGTCCATGAAGACTTCCAGATCGAAGGAACATTTGACGAGTTTAGAGTGCTTAGTTCCTCCATTACAATTGTTGCCTCCAGGGTTTTTGCCTCCTCGCGGTCCAGTGTCAGTACCTGTCGTTAAAGGGGACGTCGCGTCTCCCACAACTAAAGAATCGGTGGCCTCGCGGTATAATTTGGAAGTTTCGCCCGTGGTCGAAGAGATGCCTCCAGGTTCCGACGTGGCATACGTCTGCCCGGTGTGTGGGCAAATGTTCAGCCTGCACGACCGCTTAGCGAAGCACATGGCTTCTAGGCACAAAAGTAGACAAAATTCTGGTGAATCCACAGCAAAAGCGTATCTGTGCGAGGTTTGCAAGAGGTCTTTCGCTCGTAGTGACATGCTGACTAGACATATGAGACTACACACGGGTGTCAAACCGTACACGTGCCGCGTCTGTGGTCAAGTGTTCTCTAGATCTGATCATTTGTCAACGCACCAAAGGACCCACACTGGGGAAAAACCGTACAAGTGTCCGCAGTGTCCCTACGCTGCTTGCAGACGGGATATGATCACCAGACACATGAGGACCCATGCTCGATATGAGCCGGACCCTATTGCGACACAGCCTGTCAAGACTGAGCATCACTGAAATCGGAATTACATCCACGTCATCGCCGTATTTATTTTCGAAAGAATATAGTGTTATTTATTGTGTTAGTTTCGATGTTGACTTTTAAATTCGACTAAGAGTCTTGTATGTGTACCAAAAATACTGAGCCGGGACAAAATTAACGTTTTATTTATTTTCCATTAACATAAGGTCAATTATTTGTTAGGTATTCTTGAGACAAACGAATTGTTATCATCTAGTCGTTGCTTACAGCCCGAAAGTATTTTTGGTGTTGCTATGCCATTGTTTGCCCCTTTAAAAAAGATCTCATTCCATTCCACTTTGTGCGCAAATTGCCAGGCCAGTTTTTCTCAAACGACTAACAGCGATCATTATTATTTTCGTGCCAAATGAAATGGCCAGTGGCAATACTTGATGCCAGAAGTCACTCGTTTTTTATACACTTGTTCAGTTTTGTTTGTTAGATATTCTTACGACATTGTACCTCGAATTTATCAGAGGAACTCTAAAACAATCATGTTTGTACTTTAATAAATTGTTACTATAAGGATCAACAATTGAAAAAGACATGAAGTCAGTAACTCATAAAGACATGATATTGGATAAAACGTTTACTATAGCCTTCGTCAAGTTTGTTATACATTGAAAATTATAAATTTGGCGAAATTAAGGAGTAACTTCTGTAGTGAACGATATACGAATACTGTGATATTTGTACATTTCGTTATAACTTACTTATGTGAGACTAGTTTGTAAATTTATGTTCTCTATTTTTGATATTAAATTTTAGATATATCACGATATTTGACTGTTAAATTGTCTTTAGCTGTACTTCATGATCAGATATTTTTTTCACTGGGCATTATTAAAATAAATAAAATATTTTTATACGATATGCCGCCAAAATTGTAAAACAATGAATATGTGGCAAGTTTATATTGATAGGCACACACATTTACGTAAATATATGTTTCTAGTTGTGCCACTAAAATTGTTACCTGTTCAAAAATGTTGTGAGATTTACTTAATGTGCCACAGTTTTGTTGTATATGTTAATGTTAAATGTATGTTTAATTTTTTTACTGTACTATTATTTAATTTAATTTATTTAAGTGTTCATTTGTTAACAACAAAAAATAATTGGTTGTAAACCTTTCTTATATTAATTTATGTATATTTATTTTCGTTTTAAAAGTGATGTAACTTATGTTAATGCATGTACAAAGACATAGCTACTTAATTTGTTACTTTTTCTATTTAATTTTTTCTTAATTCAAAGATTCTGTGAATCTATTTTTATAATTTTCTGTTATTATCAAAAAATAATAAATTGTCTGAATTTATTTCTTCATTTATTTTTTCTTTCATTTTTCTTCGTCCTGTATCCATAAAAAATAAGCGTTATATTTTATGAATGTTAAATTTGGTGTTATATTGGAACCACTTAAATGTATATAACCTTTGATTTTCTTGAAATATTGTATAGTACAGTTCTATTAACAAAACAACGGTAACCGTCATTATTATGTGCCTTTGTGTAGACAAATGTATACCCGCTTGTAGGCCTAACCTTTGCTGTTAAAATTTTTCACATACCCACATAAATTTTTATACAAGGTTTTCCCAATTTTATTAACTACAATAAAATGTTCTTAAAAATGTCAAGTGTTTTAAGAAAAAACCTTATTATATCCAATGTCTATGACACACATTTCCGTATTGTGCAGCAACGGTATTTGTAAAATGAAACTGATAATATTTCAGCATGTTTCTTATCGTTGCACATTCGAGGTGAAATTGTGATAACGTGAAAAGTCCTTGTCCACAAAAGAATTATTCTAATTTTAATATTGTTAAGAATGTACTGCTATTTCATTTTATATTCATATGTGAAGTAGAGAAATTAATAAAAACATATGTGTGAGAGGACTAACATATTAATTAATTTAGTTTAAAAAATTCAATCAAACTGGTTCTTGTGCGAAGAGGGGATTCTGACATTTGTTATAAAAGCATACATTTAAGAGAAAAGGTACGTTTTATATAATTCACTATTTTCTTTGAACTTTGCATAAACAACTAAATAAATGAAATAAAAAAAAAATAATATTGTAATAACTTTGCAATAATAAATGGAAACCACAAAATTACAATTCGCTGAAGAAAGCTTTTAAGGGAGATATTATACGATTGTTGTTTTTACTAATAACCGGTCTATCACATAAACTCTGAATTTGGTTGCTTTTATATGAGATATTGGGAGTTATTTGGATTTAATTAAATCCAGTTTAAACTTTAATAAATCGATATTAATGGCACAAAAATAAAATCCATTGGGAATAATATTATTACTTAAACTGGGAGAAGGTTTTGGTAAACTCAAATATGATTATAAGCTTATATTTTAGATAAACAATAATCTTTACCTAAAACGCAGTTGATTGGTAGAACTCTATAACTTATGTTTGTTTAGTAAAGTTTTGACGCAATGTAGATGTTTTGAAATGCCACAGCCTTTACAATAAATTAAGTATACCTACTTAATGTGTATTCTAATAGGTAGTGAGTAAAATAAATTTTAAATACCTTCTACAGTTATCAATGTGGAATAGGTAAGTATTTGAAAACGTCTTGTCCCTTTTTTGCTTAAGGGCCATGTATTCTTGAAATAGTGTTTTCTAGAATGACAGATGACTTGAAACATTTAAAACAACGATAAAACAAACTGTATTATGTAAGATTCAACATATAACGGGAATGTCTCGTCATACCACCTGACTATTGTTAAGGATAGCGAAGAAACGGCAACAAATAGCAGCATAAAGTGGTATAACCAACAATATTTTAGGTGCCATGCAATGTCTATAAAAATACCCATTTCTTTAAATTTAACTGTAGATGTAAATATTCCCGTAACATAAACTTAGCGATCGAATGACAAGTTATTCAAAATTTACATTGTGACTCAATAAACAGAATATCATGAATTTTATTTTGTTGTACATGGTTTAGTTTTTCAAACAGCATATAAAATACCAGAAATCCTATCATTTAGCAATAACTAGATTAAGTTTCGATAATATTTAAACTCAATAATACAGGATGTCAAGAATATAAATGCCGATATACTAAAGGGGCTTGTATATTTTACCAAAAGCAACAAAAAACTCTTATGTATAATGATTAAAATGAATAATTTTTCTATAAATACATTTGAAATACAACTGCAATAAAATGCAAAACTGTGTTACCAAATTATAAACTAAGGTACAATTAAGGTTGAGTAAAAGCTCCCGTAACGTTGTTTCCTGTATCAGTATTAATGAAGTAAAGAATTTTCCTAGAAAATCCTTAAAACTGTAACGTACGACAACATTGAAATCTATCACCTGCTGCTGTTAACCTAAAAGTACTATTAGTCATAGTAGTATTGTGGCTAGGGCGTTTCCTTTTTCTGTGCTTGCTTGATATTTGTACGATTTTTAACACTTGTATCTATTTCACATTCTATTCTGTGATGCGAAAAGTGCTCTGAGAAAAGAGAACCAACCACGGTAATTATGTTCAGGTTTTGTACATATGTACAAACACCTGACAATGATATGTGACGACGTTATCACATATGCATGACCTGTTTGCTCTCACCTCATGATTATGTTATCATTGGTCAGAGAGAAAAAAAATGTGAAGTAAAATATGTTCTGCTTGGTACAATAATTACTACAATTTATCACATAACAAAAATAAATGCACTCATATCCGGACAATCTATGTGTTAAATAAGGTTAGGTTGGGCTAAATCTTAAAAACATAAGTACTTAATTTAGCTACGGCAGGTTTCATAATATCGCCAGATGAAGTAGAACGCAAAATATCTGTGATTTTAGCCCAATATAGTAGAACCCGTGCCAAGGCATTCAGAATAAAGAATGGCACAGGCAATTAAAATATTTTCATCATCACTCGACATTTTAATCTTATTTCGTTAATACCGAACAACCTGCTTCGAACACTAGCTTCATACCGAACATGTAGTGTATTTTAGAACTATACCTAGTGTGGACGTTGAGCTCGTGACCTGCTCACGAGCTGTTCGCGAATAGCTCCCGAACTACTCGCGAAGAATATCTTTGGTTTGTACACACCTTCAGAAGACTAACGTCATAGCAGACTTATGTTGCAAGCGTCACAAAACCTACAATACGTGATTTGAAAGGTTAAATATAGGACTCTTAGTTACACATCACATTATTTATTGATCGATAACTAAGTAACAACTTAACTATGAAGTTGAAAATATAATATTTAGACTACAAATAAAGTTTGTGCTGTCACAGTCATAACAACCACTACATCCACTCCCTTTGCGAGTTTGATCAATTACTGAAAACAAAAAGAAGTGCGTATATCTTAAGTGATACGTACTCTTAGGCATTCCTACATGATCCCTTTATTTATTCTCTAAAACACTAATAGCAAAAACTTTTTACGCCTAACAGTTAATAATTAAACATATAACATTTCAGTTCACTCGGGTTTTATCAACTTTCCAAACATTTCTGAAATCACAGTATTCATCGTCACGATGTGCTCTCTGCTTTTATAATAACATCTTCTAGACGGAAGCCATAAAACGTAATAGTTTTGCTAAAATAAATACACAGTACATTATAACACGTTCAAAATGCTTTTTCCTATATTTATCTCGTTACAGACCTTAAAGAAATAACTTGTAAAATACCTGTTTACAGATGAAAGCATCAGCACGGTGATTTTATTTAATAAGGGAGACTATAATTCTGCGCGATTTGAGAAAAACTTACCGAACGATATCGACACCTGTTATCCAGGAAATACTTTTTCAGAGTAGGTACACTTATTCAAATTACTACTTAACTGTTAGTTGACTTTAACAGACAAAGTAGTTATTACATAGTATGATACAGATGGATGATAAATAATAATGTATTGTTATATCGACATAGAACTTTCAATTGAAACAAAATCATAGAGATAGGTAACGAATACAATGTTTGCATATCGCAGAAGTTCTTAATTTATATTCATATGGGAGTTTTATATCTAAAAAGATTATTATTAAAAAGGAAGTTTTATAAGAAATTTTCTTATACACTTCAACAATTAATATGTTTTAAAATAAAAAAACTTATCAAAAAAACATGATGTAGAGGGGACTGTACAGGAGACTACAAAAATAAATTTAAAAAAATAAAATAATAAAGAAATCAGAAAGGACCGTTGGAAAATGATTTAAAAATACAGATCTGCACGCCATTTTAAACTGGTTCACTGTAAAACCTGACAAAGCTGTTGGCAGTACTGTTGAATTAGTAAGTACGCAGGCATGTTTGAAAAAAAAGTTGTAGTTTACAGTTGTTTAATAAACAATAAAATATCAAGTTCAATCCTCTCTAAAAACCCTGTTTTTATTAAGTAAAGTAAAGCATGCAATCGGCGACCGGACAAAAAGTTTAGATAAATTCCCAAGAGAAGAAATAAATAACATTTTATAACACCTATTTTATACAGCAAATTTAACTGTTTTTACCTCTATTGTTATAACTAATTAATAGGGTTAATTTGTGGTTTTAGTTAATAAAATAGTTTGATATACCTGATGTTACAACAACAAAATTTTGGGCATAATTTCTACAAAATAACACATAAATCAGCAATAGTGTTCACTTCGGTGCGATACACTTCATTTTTTATAATATCCCCTTAAAGGAAGTCCAAATGGTTGAAAGGCAGGAGATCGTTGCGGCCATGGTACCGGTTCTCCTCATCCAATCCATTGGTATTAATATTTGGACACACTGTGCATGGTACGCATATAATTGAGCCTCGTGTATGTTATTCCACACTACTGCAATACGCCGGTTTTCAATTTCCCGTGTCATGCCCAGGTTGCCCTACACTTGCACTCATTGCACACGGCGGTAAAAGTAGCTGCGTTTGACACATGTTTAACGGGAAATCGCTCTTCTAAAGCATTTTCACTTCACCATAAATTAAAACGATATCTATCAACTCCGAGGTGCTATACACGTAAGCCATTTTTGACACTTGAAAAAACTAATGTAAACACTTGCATCACAAAAACGTTAATACTTACTGTAAGTAATCGGATTTCAATATTCGGAATCGCCTGACTAGAGACTACAGTAGTAGCCCAGCGATATAAAGGTTGAAAGTACCACGACTTCAATAATTTTTTACTCGGCAACTATATAGATTTTACAATTTTTTTTCTACGTTATTGACTTAATTTTTCAAGACGCGTCTACTCCTAAATTTTTTTTAGATAAGTTGTAAATCACCCAGCAGAGATAAATTTAGAGTTCATTTCTTGTTTTTCGCTCGTCGTTCTTCGTTCTTGCAATTAGCCATATTTCAAAACATACAGTAGGCAGAATTCATTAAGTTTAAATACCTCAGCTGTTAAATGTTTAAATTAATTTGTTTTAGCAGACAGTACAGTGTTATGAGACTAGCACCCTTAATAGGTAAATTTATTACTGCAGTGGTAGGTACTTGAATTTTATATATTATAGTCGTTGAGAAATAGTGTAAAAAGAACTGAAGCTTTCAGAATATACCTACATACTTTTAAATATATTTGTGTTCATTGGATCGGTGAGTGGTTGCGCGGTTTAAGGCGTCAGTACTTGAATCGAGGTGACTAGATCGCTGTAGGTTCGATCTCCTCAGCCAGTAGACCGTATATAAGCTATATTCGTGGAGAGATTGGCATCCTCTCAGCGGGTATGGTAGGGTGGAAGAATATAAGCTTGGGTCAATGTGAGAGATTGATACCGGTTGACATTTGACTACCCCCCTAATTAATGAGGTTTTCCAGGTTTCTCTCATTCCTGCACTGAATGGTAGTTAGGGCCTACCAACGTAAGTCGTTCCTGGGAGCAAATGCGGCCTGTTTAATAATAATATGCCGCCCCCTCTTGCGCACAGGTCTTCGACTTCTGGGCTAATCCTCATGATTAAAATGAGGGTTAGAGATATTATTATTATTATTACTGGAACAAATCTTGAAAGTTATAATAGTAAACCTAATAAATACTTCAACAAGCAAATACAAAAAATCAATACAAATTTAAGCAGAAAAGTGGAAACCAATTTCTCCACAAAGGAGGATTACGTACCCTACTATATTAAGTATATAGACTATAGGCTACGGTACACGGAAATAAAGATATACTAATATTATCAAGATTATTACACTTCCAACGTTAACTTAGTTTCACTATTTCTCAGGTATGTATATTCTTGTATAATAAGATTATATAGTAAACAGTTTTATAGTTATAGTAAAATTTACAACAATCTAATTGCTATAATGCTTATGCATTTACTACAGCAACGAACTTATATGGTTTAAAACATTTCTTTGTAGTTTGTTGTACAGCAAAATTTTAAGCACAAATTTATAGTAGCTGATTCAGTAGTATTTCTTTCAGTGTAATATTTATTCTTAAATTAAATATAACCTTAATATACAAGAATAAGTTAATCATTCAATAAAGTATTACTATACTTCAGGAAAGGTGAAACTAAGCTAGCGTTGAAATAAGTGTATATTAAATTAAAATTGATATTAGTATACCTTTACATACGGATTCATCAACAAGGCGTAACGTTAGTCAGACTAGCGGAGGTTACGCGAAAAATTTACGCATCTGTTGCACTAATTTAAATAAAAAGCATACTCCTATTCACTACTATGTATAATACTTACTTTATGATATGTTAACTAATCCGTAGTACTGAAAAGTACAGTTTTTGAATATAAATATTAAATATACAATGGGAAACGCAAGGAACTAGAGGCCGAAGTTACGCGATTTTTAGACAGGTACAATACTGGGTCTAACTTTTGGCGCAAATATGGACGTAAATAAACAGCCTACCTAGCAACGCATGCTGGTTAGGCCAACTAACGCGCTTTACACGAGCGTAAACTCGTTAGTCGGACTAGCGCAACGCCCGTTTTATGAATCCGGCTGTTGGTTTTCTATCCATGTGCACTCTAGAAGTTTATTTATTTTATGATATGATATGATAGATATTTTTTGGCGACTTCTTCCAGTGCTAAAACTTGAAAATCGCTTCTATGGTTCCTACCAGAGTTGAAAGTTAATTGACAAGGAATAACGAGTAGCACATAAGTTGATTATATCTTAACAAATGCAAGTCACTGTATCATAATAAGTATCGAATAGATAAAATTGCAATAGTTTAAAAATAATGTTTAAAGAAATTTGAATAGTTCCGAAAATATCTGGAAAAAATTAAACTATGGCATTGATTTTTATTTCGTCATAACTTTATTTCAGGAGATTGTTTAAAACTAATTGCAATTCCTGATTGCTACTTTTTATTTCCTACGATGGCATTATCAGTTTTTCTGTTCGACAATTCAGTTCTTCAGGTCCACATTTTTTTTATATACTTACTATACTATATTTTTATATTTTTTTATTTCAGATTTCACAAGAGCTTGTTTTTATACAAACCGTTATGTTGACAAGTTTCTTTTAGCTATTGAACATATTCCTTTTGTAATTATAAAATCGCACATGTCCATATCTGCAAACAGCTTTTCTATCACATTTTTTACGACGTTTTCAGAAACTAATAATGTTTCGAAACTAATTTATAAAACACTAACTGCTTTAGAACTTATAATATCTAGTAAATTATATTCCAACATTCATGAGAAAGGAATATCAGCACTCTCTGTATATTTTGCTTTGCTATCTTTCTAAATATTAAAATTATTTATTATTTAACGGCATATATAATATATAATTTCCTATTAATATTTATGTGTGACACTTGAATATTAACATCGTTCTTACTCAGCTTTACTACTCCATACAGTAAAGATAATTTTAATAATCAGTATGGTTTAAATAAATCGGCATTAGTAAATTAGTCGCATCATATAAGAAAGTTTTATTTTTATTTTCACATTTACTTAAAAAATATGCTTTAACCAATCTAATGTTAATTTAAATTGTTTCTTCTAAAGTGATTACTTGTAGAAATAGTCAAATAAACATTTCTAGTATAAATGGTACCTATATTGCATGAAATCATATCAAAATAATTGGTTTCTGCGTAAATCTTCCAGAAGTAGGTCAAAATTCGAACTATTTATTTTAACACTGTTAGTTACACATTTTGTTATATTTATTTATTTATTTTTTCTACGTTCATGCAAAAAAACAATACTTTATTGAACTATATTTAGTGGAAAAAGTGGTTCTTTATTGCACTAGTGCAATAAAAAGTTTATTGCATTCATCTGTCATTATACTACAGCGTTTTGTCATCATGACAAACATAAACGTTCAAATCGCCGTCACATTTTTCTAGACTGTGTCATCTAAATAACATTTTTTGGTTTTTGCATGAACGTAGAAAAAATATTGTATGCAACTCGTACAAAGAGTGCTTATTGCACTCTTTGTACGACGTGTTGGCCTACTCGGCCTGTCGGCCTCGTTGGACGTCGGCGTCACGTGCAATAAACACTTTCTTTTTGCACTTGTTGCATACATAACTATTAGATATTATACTCCTAAATATAAACTGCGCGTCACGGACCAAAAGTGTATCATGTCATCCACCATTATTTTATACTTCTTTATTATAAAATGAAAAGATATTATACACGGAAAGAAAGCTATACTAATACCAAGATTAATGTACTTATTCCAACGCTAGCAAAATTACTCTATTTAATATGAGATACAGTTATGCTTGTTTAAAGAATCGTTTTGTTTTATTTAGATAGTATGAATTACTTGAGTCAACAATTGTTATTCTCAAAATAAAGTTATGTTTTCTTTATTTGAAGTTTTAATTGACTTTAAAGAATAGGTGGGTTTGGACATACGAGGAAAAATTTATTTTCATTGTAAAATTAAAACTTATGGATCCATACAACTTATTTGTAAATGATTTGTTTAAAACAAAAATATGTAACACCTGTAATTACCAAACTAAAGTTCTCCCTATAGGAAGATCCACAAAACGGTTTCTAACGAGATGACGGCCAACCAGTAATCGCGAACAAATTACAGAATGGAAACACAGAATATTATAGAATGGAATTCACGAATTTTATGAGTGGCGAAATGCACGCATTTTATGAGTGGTCTCACTGCCCAACAAACATATAAAGTTAAAATTACGTTAACTTGACCTCTGAATTGATCAACAAATGTTCATGACCAATTCCGTATAGGGAAATTTTACCTATATTTATTGGCCTTTTCCGTTATGTGGAGAAAAAAACTAAAGTAATATGGAAGTTAACAATTGGTTGACAAGAGTTTTATTCCAATAAGATAATTGGACCTAAAAGAAGTACAGACCAATTTTATGTTAAAATTTCAAAATATAAAAGACATTAATATCAAAATATACCTTAATTATGCCCTTTACATGACTTAGTTTTGCATGAGAGACACAACATAATGAACAGGGACATCAATAGAAAGAAAGACTACAAAGCGACAAGTAGAGTAGGAGTTAATATATGGATATTTATAGATATTTAGATTTGAATATAATATAAAGTCTGTATTTTTGGTTTCCATTCAACAAATTGTACAACCCAGGAATCACGAAACTTTCATAAAATTAACGCGTCTTATAAATATACATTGGTTCTTAATAATATTACTATACTGAAGAATAACCTAAAATAAAAACTGAATGTATTTCGTGATAAAATGTGTTTAATAATCTTGCGTCATAAATATATTAACTAATATTATCTGTATTAACGTAATTTTAATGAGTAATCAATTAGACATAACAAACAAAACATCTAGTGTCTGTTACAACATGACCGCTTAAATAAAATCAACTTTTAAGTCAATTTGTCTCTAAGTTTTAACCTATACACAGCACAATACTAACTTTGTGATTGAAATTTCCTCCAAATGAAGAAATTTTATGGTAACTTATTACCAGCTAGAGGTAGGTAGGTACTTATATATAAAATTCTACTCTTGGATTTATTTGTGATTGAAAATTCAAATTAAAGCCAATAATATTATGTGTGCGTAATAACAAAAACAATATAAATATTTTCGAACGAAATTCAATTCAAATTTCAATTCACATGCACTACTGAATTCATCTGAGACGATAACAATGTTATCATATGGAATACTTATACTATATATTATCATTGCCTTGATTTACATAATCTGCATTGATGGCTTAAATTTTGATAAAAGAAATATGAACACAATAATTATTTTTTAATTCAGTTTTTACAACTCTGTAATATTGCGTGGTATTCCGCCCAGTGGCGTAGCCACGGGGGGATTTTGGGGGTCAGAAAACCCCCCCATGGATTGGGTTGGTTGGGTCATATAGGTAATGTCTCACTACAAACCTGCAATCACTCTATTCGCCAAGATTTAGCAACGCGGTCAGTGAACTAGATTTCCTACGGCAACCTTATGTTAGGGTTCACCTGCAACTAAGTTCTAATTTTATTTTTGTCATTTTTGTAACAAATATTGTTCGTACCTGTCTATTATTTACATGTTTACGATGAGATTGTTTTTTTTATTTACTTTTTATTGTTTCAATTTATTAAAAATTATTTATTTTTTTATTAAAAAAATCTAGTTTGAAATACTTTGTTCACTGAACCCCCCCCCATGTCAAATTTCTGGCTACGCCATTGATTCCGCCCGTAGGGCTTCATATTTTGATTTACCCATACGACACAAGTTGGTTTTCACTGCAAATCGCAAAACACAAAACAATTTTTTCGCCCTATTACATTAAGATCTGTCTGAATACATATAACAAGAAGCTTGCTCTGTGCTGGCTCTCTAAAAGACCTTTATAAGACACATTTAGAACAATATTTCTGTTAGGTTAATTGAAATGGTTAAGTATTCCTTAGAAGTTATCGACAAAGTTGAAAATAGGCTCATAATAAAAATAGAACTTAGCAAATTGAAGGATTTAGTAGGACAAAATAACTAGTTATTATCTTGTTTTTAACTACTAGTTGAAGACAAAATAAGTTTTACAACTTTGTGTATATTTACCTATTGTAATAATTTAAATAGTTCCTAGATATTGAAGACAGATTTCAAGGCGAATTTAAGTAAATTACAACTTCGTCTTACACGTTATTGGAATGTTAGCATTTGAAAACACAGAAAAGGTAAACAATATGTGATATCGAACTGTATAAATCGACATATATTCCATTTTACTTGGAAGTCATAATATTACTCTTAATTAACAAATTTTTGACTAAAATTTTGGTTTTATAAGATTTTGTAACAGTGAAGACTATTTCTATGGCGGAAAGTAGTAAATCACGATCAATTTAGGTTAATTTTTCTTGTGTAGCAGTCAATTATGCTTAAATGTTAGTTGGGTGGTGTCGCGGTTTTTCACAAATTGACGAACGGAAAATCGATTGTTGATTCAAAAGATAATTCGATTTCAAAAAATGATTCGATGGGTTACCTTTCGATTGTTTAAAACACTCGATTATTCCCATCAGCGGAACACCAGACATATATACATTTAAGCTTGTTAGCGCTCAGTATGCCATATGAGGCAAAGGAACCAATTAATTTTCCGACAGAGCGGAACCTGAATAGCCGTGATGCAACATGGATTTACATCTTTTGTCCACATGCTGAACCTGGTGGTCCACCTGCACACACAACAATAACTTTAATACAATTTGTATCAAATATTACTACAATTGTGTCTACAGTTTTGGTAATAATTACTATAACTGTTGTATTAATATCATCTACACCGTAAAAAATTTGAGTAAAATTTCACTAAAAATCAACACCAATGGTTGTCAAAACGAGTCCGCACCCGATTATGTGGAAATAATAACACAATTCAAATAAATCTTTTAAGGGTAACACTGAACAATTTTTGATGTGTTATTTCAAACACAAAATTGAGTTATATTATCAATCTATTTTGTTATATTTTCACAATATGTATACAATTTAAATCAGTAATGAGTTACTTTATACAATTTTAGTGTTGTAACATACTCAACATATTGATGATATTTCATTATACTGTGTTGGTTCTTATACAGTTTTTATGAATGTTAGACCTATTGTGTAGATACCTATTAAACGTGCCTAATTTTTTTCGGATTGTAAATTATTACTTATAAATAGTTATAATAATAGTTATTATTAGTATTATGACTGTTACAAATAATTATAATTGAATTAATAATAATAATAGAATTATTATAAATAATTATGTCATAAAAATTACAGTCTATAAAGAAAACCTGTTTGGTCGGTACACAATAGGTTTATATTAATGGAATTCTGGGAGCAGCCGTAAGAACAATGACAAAAAAGTAATAATCATTGTTATTATTATATTATAATATTTATTACTGCTACAATAAAAAAATTGCTTTAACAAATTAAATAAGATACAGGTTGAGATTATATTTGTAGATAATAACATGACGCAGTATGAAAAGATGTTTTATTTTACTATATTATTAAACAATACATTCTTTCTAAATTAATCAAAATATGTACTTTGGTGTCACAAAATAGTCAGTGGTGTTGTATGACTTAAGAAGTTCAAATGGCTCTTTACTGAATAAACTGGTTAAATCAATAATGTCCAGGTGTGATCTATTTTTCAAAATTTTATAGCTAAGTATTTGAGGATCAAATGAAATGGTAATCATGGAATGACACACACAAGATAGGTTTTCTGAAATAAGTAGCAAACCAACAATTCTTTTATAGCGGATGAAGACGGCCATTGTTACTTACCTATTTCTACCACATTTTCATGTCACAAATTCTCACTTTCCAATATACATCATACATTTTTATGCAAATTGTAATTGTATTTACAATTGCAGTCCATGATCTGGTTAGAACAATACACTTATGATTAGCGTCCACAGACAGCAGTGACTTGTATCATAGGTACATAGAAAAACCACAACTGCTCTCACGATACAAAACAAAAGTCAACATTCAACACCAAATTAATTCTCTCATAAATGAGTTTGAACTTACTCAATGTTATTGTTTACTGTATACAAATATTCCTATTTTGCACTATACTAGCATTTTAAATTTTACAGTATAACATTTGTTACATGATATTAATAATTTTAATTCGTGCAAATCTAAACCTAAATTTATTCTATAATTAATAATATTTTATCCATATTTTTCAACAAAATATTATTCTGTAAGTTAGTCTTAAATTTAGTATTAGGTTAAGAAAGTTGAATTAAGTATAACAATGTTTGAATGCCAAGAATATGTAATTATTAATGATCAGTCATTACTTTAAATCTTTATGTTTTTTCGCGGTACAACTTTGTCCACTGTAATGCGGATGCCTGAGAACAAGTAAAAAATGGACTAAGAAGTAGTCCATTTTACCATTAAAAAAAAGACACTACGCTCGCTTAAGAACATTTGTAAAGTTCCGTTTATTTTCCGCACCTGTTAAATCATATTATTCTTTTACGGTGTCCATTGTCCCCGTAATAACCGCGATCGCTAAAAAGTGTCTTTGTTAGAAGAAGTGCGAAAAGGCAATATCGTTTACAAGGCCGGCCGGCATAGATTTTCCACATCCAAGTTCAAAGGTAAGTCGTTTTTCTTTGTAGACATAGTGTCTAATTAACTCAATTAACGAAACAATATCACTTATTCATTCTTTTACTGAATTAAATTAATATACAATAAAGTTTAAAATTTTAGGTATTGTTACTTAACTATACTAAAAAATATAGATTTTTTTCCGTGTAGTGTAACATAGAGTTAACTTTTTACTCAATGCCAGAATGATATCAATTTATTAATAATATTAAATTACAGATGTTTTGTAGGCACAGCAGGCTGCTCGATGTGTTGGATTGTATAAAATGGCGAGTGCGCCGAGTATAATTAAATACCAGTCAGTTTTTGAATGTTCTTTATTTTAACCGCTTCTTTTTTAAATTAAATTGTCCAGATATTTATTAATATCCGAAGTGCCTATTATCTTACGTCAAAAGATATTTTAATAAATAAGTCAAACCACTCCTGATATAGCGAGTTTTTTGCAGAAAGTTCTAAAGCACTTCAGCAGGCTACGAAGGTTGCCAACTAGCTGGTCACCAATTTTTACTGATTAGCTCTTCTTATACGAGATATTTATTAATATTGCTGTGCAGGATTCTAAAATAATCTAATATAAATTAAATATTTTGGCATGTACCTCAAATATTATATTTTAAAATAGCTTAGCTTATATTAATTTATAAAAATACAGAGTTTATAATATAACGCAGTTGAATTCATATTTTCAGAAATAAGGCTTTTACACGGTATTTCTAAAATTTAAAATTTTATGCATGTGCAACGAAATGGAGAAGTATAGTCAGCCAAGCCATGCCAACCTTTTAGGTTCGTGAACTTAATCTAGTTCACAAGGTGTCATTAATAATGGTACTTAGCTTTAGGGAAGATTGTTAACGTCAAAATGAAGCGATTGCCAACATGCGTTATTTTCATTCTACAGGGTGTTAAAGTTGAAAAATATTTTCGAATTTTTGCTATACCTATTTTAAGAACGTATGGACTGATTATTTTGAAAATTTGCAGTATTATGTTTTTTAGATGGCAATTACAAATATCCAAACAGTGTTGAGGTCACAACTAGGGAGCGCTAGTTATACTGTCGATGTAAATATAATATTTGTATTTTACATTTTTGAATTTTTTTATAAAAAACTTTTGAAATACAGTAGACTCGCGATAACATGAACTGCGTTTATGTGAACTTCGCGGTAACATGAACACTATATTGGTTCCATTATCTACCTTGTAACATGAACACCGCTTCTCCTGGTAACGTAAACAAACGTTTTATTCAACGGCAGGTATCACACACAGAAGCAATTGAAGCAATCAACACTGTATTAAAGTGGGCGGAGCAGAATTCATTGGAGATCAGTGATATTCTTAGTCTTAGAGCTGTTTACGAAAAAGCAATATTGAAAAAGTTGTCATCTAAACAAGTTCAAAGTAAAATAACTGCATTTTTTACAAAAACTGATGTAGAGCTTAATAAATAAAACTTCTTTTTCACTTTTTGTATACTTTCATTAACGTGAACAAATTCGATTCCGTGAAGGCCCCTGGTGCATTTTGTGTTCACGGTATCGCGAGTCTACTGTACGTACAATTCTAAATAGAAAAGCTATACCTGTTCTAAAGCGTAAGTAGCACCAGTTATTGTATTCGGATTTGAGCATTTATTTAGTAGTCGTTGAGTTATTGTCATAACTATAGTAAATAAACAAACAAAAAGAATTGTCAAATTAAGGTGCTAGTTTGGTTTAGCATGTGGGAAATATGCTTGAATTGTTTCGAAAATACCTGTCCCTTCGTCCTCCCCACGTCAAGCATAAGCGCCTTTTTTTGTACTACAAAACAGGAAAATGTAGTTTGCAGCCAGTTGGCAAGAATACCATGGGAAAAATTCCGAGTGTAGTAGCTTCGTATTTAAAATTACCTGATGTTGCATGTTATAGGTACTGGTCACTGCTTACAAAGATCTTCAGCGACATTACTGGCAGATGCTGGTGTGGATATCACGACAATAAAGCGTCATGCTGGTTGGAAATCAACGACAGTCGCTGAGGGTTATGTCGAGAACTCCATTGAAAATAAGACCAAAATTGCTAATCAGGTTTTAGTAGGTACCACTACTAGCGCAATCACAAAAACTGTAAATGTAAGCGAAAGTAATATTCCTTCTAATATTAATTTTGAAAATTGTACAAATGTAATATTTAATTTAAATGTCAATAAATAATTTCAACGTTATCTTTTTTTTTGCATGAAAAACGTTCTCCATAATGTAAACTCCCTTGGGAGCATTATACTCCCTTGGGAATAATCGACTACTTCTGTTTTAATTTTGATGTCATAGAAACTGATTTCTACTCCCGATCGTGGAAAAATGGATTTATTCAATCCACAATGTTGATTGTTTTAACTGGAATAAAGATTTCAAGCAATTATTACAAAACTTATAATAAACTTAATAAATAGCTTTCATATAATAAATTACAAAACTGTTCTATTTAAACATTATATTATTATATTAACATTCGAAAAGGTTAAATGTTTTATTTGTATTAACAGTAGTTAACAATTTTAAATGTTATACTGTACGCCAATACTGGCAGGATAAATAACTTCGGATGTGCGGGGTTGAGAAGAACTATCTATCTTCACCTACATCACTACTGTAGGCCTACCGCTGCCGATGGACTCTATTAGAGGCCTCCTCCTATCCTGACAAACCCCGGTTGTTAGGGTTCCTCTTCTGACGCGTAGTCTTCTTTCTATTTGCCGACTGTTTATATAGTTCATGCCATATATTATTAAAAAAGTAAAACTGACATACTCTTACAGGGTAAGCGAAATGTAACAACTACATCTAGCGGTCATTAGCCACTGCATGTTCGACAAAGCACGTGCAGTAAGAACAACGGCAATGGCTGATATTGGCCCAGCTGTAATTGCTCTTGTGTGTTCGTTCACTTATCGAGGAGAACAGCGCCAACAAAAATTATTTTCAAAAGGCTAGATATTTGAATCAATATTTCATAGTGTTAAACTAAAATAGTTTACACTTTGATTTTAATGTTTAATTTTATACTTTGACACAATCAAATGACAGTTTATTTAATATATAGGTGTAATTTTATGCCAAACAAAAAGGATATTAAAAATAATAAAGAAAAAGCATTGAATTGAATCATCAAAAGTTGTACACAGATAAAAAAAATAGTTAATATAAAAAAATAATACGTAGATGGAACAAATTATGAGGCTGACATCAAACACAAGAAATCGTTGAATTAAGCTGTAAGTCGTCAACGTTTTTTTTTTGTTCAAATAGCGTAACTTTATTTTAACCATTTCTGTTTTATTTCAACAAAAATGTTTTTGCGGCAACAATCAAAAAGTTGACATCAATAAGAGACTTCCAAGAGTTTGTCCTTTCTCAGTGTGGTGAGACATAGGTAATGGCGCAGTTTTGATACAAGAATGTAAAGAATGTACCACTTCAGTTGCTATTATATTTATGAATTGTATAACATTTAAATTGGAATATGCTACAAGTGCAGTCTTAAGAAACTATAATCTTATATTTATTTTTATGGATATTCCACAAGAAGTCCTTGTTAATAAACCACATATGTCTATTTACCAGACCTCTATACAACTAAAACGCATTAGGTTAAAGGTTAGATTGATGAGCCTTTGCGCATGTGCAACATAAGTCATATAAAAAACAGTAAAAGAAAGTAGTTCCCTTGTATAACATTGTATTACCACATTATTCCTGAAATTTCCTAATTTTATTACTTCTAAGCACATATTATTGATTTTTCCATAATATACTTAAAACGTAAATTAAAAATTACCAGTACATAATATAACGTAAAAATTGCATAACAAAGTATGGAAATTTACACCTATTTTTATCATAATATAATATGTGCACAAATTTCAGTTATAAAGGTAAGCAAAAAGGTTAAAAAATATGAGAAAATTAAAATTACTCAGTAAAATATATATTATATTTTAAAATTTCTATCTGTAATCTGTAATTCTATAATCTTAAAATTACATTGCAAATTATAGTGTCTGAAATTTATGATAAAATTTATTTAGCATAATAATATAATATTATTAAGAAAGCTTACCTACCTTTTTAATTTGTTCACTATGTTCCATTTCATTCTCGATGCCTCGGAAACTATTTAACAGTTGTAAATCTGTTGAAGAATATTTCTTGGGTAATAAAGAGTAACAATAAAGTTTGTTTGTCTACGTGACGTGTTTCTACGCTAACCCAACTTAGAGGTTACATTAGTGTCAGAATTGCGACGTTCCACAAAGAAGACGTTTGGAGTAGACAAGTGAATGCCGGTAACTAGATCTATAGAGCAACAGAAATGGAGAAAGCATTCAAACAGTTAATGGAAATGATGAAAGACAAAAAGAAGCTCAGTGGGTTAAAGAAAAAGAGGAACTGTAGAAAAAATTAAAACAAAGAATTAGTTGCTGCGGAAGTTAAATACCGATAAAAAAAAGTTAGAAACTTGGTTGGAAGAAATAGAAAGAGCAAAATCGTCAGTGGAAGAGGAAGCACGAAGTAGCACAGTAAGTTTAACGACTGGACTGAATGAAGCGAGAGAAAAGGACAAACTTGTGTTCCAAAGAACTAAGTTGCAGAGCGCGAATTAATGGGATAATAGGGCTCTTGCTAAAAAACAGAGTGAAGATTCAGACTTCAGAGCTATATACCAGTGGAAGATAGACCTAACTGCAGAGACATTTCCAACAGATCTTCGTCTTTGAAAAATTGCTGGCCCTATGGGATTCTTTAGTAATACAGAATGGCGTATTGAAAAGAGTACTGGAACTGGAATGTCTACGTGACGTGAATCCAACTTAGAGGTTACAATATAGAATTATGTCCATGTTTTCTGTAATATTACAGTGCACTTATTTCACTTATAAAATTATTATGTAATGGTCACAAATTGCCAACGTAAAGTTATGTAAAATTACACATAAATTTGTATCAGTATGGCCCCAAATATGGTTTTTATTAAATAGCTTAACAACGGTGTGATATTAAATCGTAAAATTTCGGTCAGTTACTGAACTCTTTTTTCTTAAGAATATGCAATAGAAAACATAACAAAAAATTTTGCGCAGTCTCAATTGCCTCTTAGTTTGCAATTTCGTAACAGTTTTGCATTTTGGATAACAACCAATTATTTTTTTACATTAATCCTTAACAGGAAACTATTACTTTTGTGTTACTTGATTGTATTATTATGTAGCTCGATTATTACAAACAAATAATTATTATCTATTTTAAAAATTATGTAAGTAATAATCTTTATTATACGATGAATACATATATGAAACTGCATAGGAAAAAAGAAAACAAATGGTATTTTTCTTGCTATGTTCCAGCGGCGTATTTTCTGTTTTTATTTCATTTAAGAAAATGAGAGCAGAAGATATATTAAATTGTAATAAAGGTTTCATATAAGTCCTTATAAGATACCTTCCCTGCTTTTTATGTATCATGCCTATCTAAGTAATTTCGGTAGGTACTAATTATATTTTTTAATTTGTTATGTTCTGACGTTTTAAATATACCAAGGCGTAAATATTTGAAATATAAAAAATATTGAAACTAAATAATTAGATACCTGAATCTCAAACGAAATATATGTGATAACTTTATTAGTTATTACTTACAATTTGGGTCTGATCTGCCACTAGCCTAACAGCAGATTCCATCTAGCTCTTTGAAATAACTAACTCTATTTTTTAAATACTTGTGAAAATAGTATGATATATCTAGTGAGGAATTCCCATCTGCCACTTGTACAATTTGCATCCCTCATGATGCAAATATGATACTCGTGGAAAGTGGGTATCATTCCATGCTGCTTATAAAATATGTTATTATAAAAACAGGGTGCTTCTAAAATATATATGTCTATTTAAAGGAGTATTAAGGACGAAAAAATACGCATTAAGCAACATATATAAAATGTCATATTTTCAATTAAAGGAACAAACAATTTTGAAACTGGTTTTCTTGTCTTGATTACGGGTGCTAATGCCAAGGATTTTTAGGGCTACAAAGCGTTGGGACAAAATAAAATTCATTGAAACATTAAAGGAAATAAATTACTTATCAAAAATTAATATAAGGTAACTGTACAAAAGGCGCTCGAAATTATTCCACAAGTTACTTAATTTCATCGACTGCAGTAAGAAAAAACGTTGTTGAAGACAGGCGGCATCCAAAATGGAATTTGGTACACAGTGCTAATTCTAGATTTGAAACAGACATTTTTTAACCCATCTATAATGAAATTGAACTTGGCCTAGTTAGAATGTTGTAAACAGTTGAATAAGGACGATGCAGAATCAACTTAAGTTTAAAGTAATATGTCTTATTTCTCTTAATATTAATTTTCTGAAAGATATGCCAGTGTGTCCACTAAAAAGAAGAGTCCAAATTTCAAGGCTGTATTATTCCGATCAAACTATAGCGATTTAACCCAACTTACCTCAGTTCAAAAATTTAAGGTTGCCCACTTACAGAGTGTCAAGGTTACAAATTAAATTTTATGTTTTGCTAATACAGTTTTCAAGATATTTTCTTCAAAATTGGCATTGGGGGTTTTTTGAAATGACAACAATTATTTCGGCCTAAATTATGTTCTATCTTCTAGGGGGCGTTGTGTGCAGTTTTTCATGTGCCAATCGTCCCAATTTTTTTGTGAATCGAAATATGCAAATATCGAACTCGTCCCATCCTAGAAGTATTATTATTGAAAAAGCCATACTTCATTCATTACCCTAAAATCAACCGTTTACAAGAAGCAAGATTAAGAGAAACTGGTAGCTTTCGTCCTAAAAATCACCAGTGTCGTTCAGTTAGCCCTACTGTTTTGTAAGAAGAAACAACTCTAAATTTGATTGAAAATGATCCCACCCTTAGTAAACTTGGTATATTCAGAATGATTGGAGTAACTAGTGGATCCACATCTGCAGTCTTACAAGAACAATGTTTACGCCTATTCCAGTACACCTCCATCATTTGTCGGCAATTTTTTAGTCACAGACGAAACCATATTTACTAGAAGCAGAATGATCAAACAGAAGAAACTGTCATATATATGGAGAAGAAAATCCATTTGCTACTTGAGAAAGGCAATTCCAACAAGAATTTAAGGTAACCATTTGGTTTGGGATCGTAAATGACCTTGTCGGCCTCTTTGAATTGCCACCTAGACTGTATGGAGAATGAATATTTAAATGTTCTCACAGACAGCCTGTTCGGTATCATAGAAGATGTTCCCTTTGAATATCTGTCAAAATATGAGTTTTTTACAAGACAACACTCCACATTTCCACCTCCACATTTTAGTATGGAAAAAGCACCGGATATATAAAAATTACTTGCAAATAGGATTCTTCGTCTGGAACATTTTCCACACTCAAATTGGTCAGTTCATCACATCGGCAAGCTCCCGCAATTCCTATAATTAAAGCTGTTTTCATGAGCAAAAATTCACCATTAGATATTTCTTTCAAAAATTTGGTAATATCATTGCGGTCTAGAGTATTTGATTTCTTTGGGTTGTGATATTTTGCCTTGGTCTTCAAAAAGCTTAGAAGTTTCGGAAAATTATAGATATTAGTGTTTTTGTAAAGCTGGAGAGTTGACTTAAGCATGGAATATTTGATAACGATGATGCAACAAATTTCTTTTGTAGTTTAAGAAAGTAAGAAAGCAAAACACTCTATACTAGGTATACATTTAACGTATTTAACTTTGATCCAATCTTCAAACACCTTGATCTCCTTATCGTTAACGCCATCATATGTGCCATCGACTGTGTTGATCATGACATTTTGATCCGCATATTATATAAGTACGGTATCAGAGGAAGGTCTCTGGACTGGGTGTCAACTTTCCTGAGGCAGCGTACTCAATACGTTAGTTTAAACCATTTGAGCAATAATGTTATGCAAACATATAGCTCTGACTTAGCTGAAATAAGCATTGGCGTACCACAAGGCTCAGTTTTAGGCCCTGCCTCTTTCTGCTTTATATTAACAACATTACTGAATTGTCCGGTAAAGCATTTTTACTCTTTATGCGGATGATACATCTCTAATAATTTCTGATAGATGTGAAAATAACCTTAAGCGCAAATGTGAGGCCGTTGTCTCGGATTTGGTTGATTGGTTTAACAATATATATTTGTATTTTAATGCGGATAAAACTCAGTTTGTTAGGTTTCATACCCCGCGGAAACCACTTGTTGATTTGGAGCTTTCTGTTAATGGTGATACGAAGGTTCTTATTCATGATGATTGCTGTAAGTTTTTGGGTCTATATCTTGACTCGCATTTAAACTGGAAAAGACATTGTGAATTTTTAGCTTCTAAATTGTCATCTCTTTATTACCTTTTTTATAACATTAGAAGTGTGCTTGGCACTGACCATTTACTAAAACTGTATTATGCACAAGTAGAAAGCCGACTAAGGTATGGAATTGCTTTTGGGGGCGACTCCACTCTCTCACGTGATGTTTTTGTGGCGCAAAAGAGAATTTTGCGATGCATTGCTGATGTCCCTAGTACACATTCATGTCGGGGACTATTCAGAAAATATAAACTTTTAACCCTTTATAGCCTTTATGTGTTTGAAATATGTTTGTTTGTGTTTAACAATAAATCTAAGTTTTTAGCTAATTGTGATGTCCATAATAATAATACTAGAGCAAGGAATGATCTGCATGTTCCTTTTTCTAGAGTAAATATTTCTTTTAAAGCTCCAAGCCGGATTGGTGTTAAAATTTTCAACAAGCTTCCCAAAAATATAAAAATTATTAAGAACGTAAATGCCTTTAAACTCAATCTAAAATTATATCTTGTTGAAAAGGGCTTATACAGTACCGCAGATTTTTATACTTAGTCGGACATTAACTATATTGCTTATGTGTTCTTTTTATATTATGTTTTATATAGGTATTATATGTTTTTATACATTGTGTATGTTTGAATATTTGTTAGTTTGTAACAGTTATGAGTATGACGTTTCTTATACATTTTTTATGTCTTAAAGAATAAAATATTTTGACTTTGACTTATGTTTCCGGTAAAATTTGCAATGTAGCCCCCTCTGCTTCATCAATAATTTCTTGCGTAAGTTCTTTCTGATCCATTTTGATTTAAATAGTGACTTTTTTTATAAAAAATTCACTATCATCGTCAGAAAGGAAATACCTAAATAGTGTCTGAATGACAGTGTTATTATTTAAAAAACGCACATCGATATTCCATAGTAACATAAAACAACCTTGATAATGTCTGAATTTGCAACAATGACACTCTAAATAATTTATTTGAAGTAACATAGTTTTGATGTTGGATAAAATTTTGTATGGCACTCATGTTGTTGTGCTATATAAGTCAATTGGAAGAATTAAAAAACATTCAACAACATAACAAACACAACAATTATGTATAGACAGAATATATGTTCCCATTGCAGTTGGAAGGTTTAAAAAAGAGACTTAAATAGGAGCCGGTTATTTTACTTTAACGTCTTACAATTCTTTAATTTCCAAATCCTTTAACTTAATATTTCTGAAAATATCAGTCTTCATTATTTTAACTAAGAAAACAGCAATGAACTTGGACATAGTAAATTGTATTAAATAAATTTATTATATACCTAAGTGAAGAGGCAAATAGATACATCTATTGTACAATAAATCTCCATGCTATTTGAGAATATAAAATCAGTCGTGTAGTTTGTTATCAAACGATTTTATGTGCTATTCTATAGAAACATGTTCACTAGTGAGATTTTAACCGGATATTGAGTGTATCGTATGTTACACTGTTATCTTCAATATTGTGGTCAAGATGTGCTTGTCGCCATTGGATTTACGAATTTGCAGCATCTAACGTAAACACAGGAATCTCTCAATACTTTCACATGTAAACTAGAAATGCAGACCTTTTGCTCTTTAAATATAACATTATGTATACCATCTGCATACAGATGCAGTTAACATTACACTGTAAAAAAAGTTGATGTGTAAGTGAGATTTTCCAATGTGTAGTATAGGATGTATAAAATTTCCGTGTTAATAGCTTTACACAGTAGGGCTCATATACAGATTCGGAAATTGCGGATCTTTCCAGAGAAAGTAGAAATTGCCGCTTCATTCCAGGGAAGGTACGAACTTTAAGAGGGGCGGCGACGTGCTTGGTCTAGCATTCCCCACTACTACGGTAATCGGTTTGCCAACGCCAATTCGCCATTGCAAATTTAACTGTCCGGTCAACTGCTGCCAGTGTTGTCAGATCTCATGCATTCCGAGGAAATCTCATGCTCTCATATTTTGATTAGAAAATCTCATGCTTTTTAATAGACACAAAGAGAAATAATAAAATTATTAAAATTACTCTTTGAAATCTACCAAAACAAAGACCTAACGAGAAATAAAGGCAAAATCGAGGGCAAAATTGAATAGATAGAGGTAGATATCTACAATATTTGGGTACTTGAAATGTCCTTTATTGTAGACTGCTCTCTTAATAATGAATGAATGAATATATAAACGGGTATGACAGTCTACGGCTATGCGGTGTGTGTGCTGTATTCACGCTGTATTGCAGTGATTCTTAACTCTATTCCGTAAGGGTACTTACATTTTCTGGAAACAACAGATTTTACGACCCGTGAGTCACCCTGCGTCACGTCAACTGCGCCTCAACGTTCGCCCGGCCTAACAATAAAATAAATTAGAAAGGTTACGTGGTTAATAACTTTTAAGTAAGTACCTGTAACAACCTACTTACAATGTAATATTATGATAAAATAGAAGAACATAACGCTTTTTAATGAAATAAAAATGGCATTACAAAAGTAATTAAAAATTAAGCTGTGTCAAGAGGTGTTTTTTGATAAATTAAGCCATCTCATGCTTTTTTCTCCAAACCTCATGCTTCTTTGAAATTATTCTCATGCACTGAATTTTTCCCACCTGGCAACACTGCTTGATGCAAACACGCTGTGGTCGAAGTATGCGTGTAGCATGACACAAATACACGCAAGCGGCAAAATACAATTCACCATCAAGATCCTCACTTTCCAAATCTGTATACGTTGTACCCAAAATGTGTTAAAATTACTGGTATTATAATAAACTAAATAATACTGAATTTGTGTAATATTTACTAGTGATGTGTTAAAAATACACCATGTTGTGTAATCTTAACACACATCTGTGTTCTATATACTTACCTCTGACTGATTAAGCACACCTACGCAGCTATAGTATATCATCTTTCCAACACACTTTGCCACGTTGGTCATGTAGCGCCGTTGTGTTCAGTTACCTCTCGTTCACTGTGGTCAAATGGAGAATATTTAAATTTAAATTGAAGTTTAATCAAAGAAAATGGCAAGTACTTACCTAAATATACTAAATATTGCTGATAATGGTGATAAAGCTAAAACTAATTAGGACAATGACTCTTAAAAATATTAGGAGTTCACTTTGACGTTTCAGATCATTCTGTATTTTGATTTTCTTATAATTTTGGAGAAAGAAGGGGACCATTACAAATTCAATTTTATAATAAAAAAGTCAAAAAGGGCACTTCGAAAATGATAATAATACCATTCTGCACGACACTGGAAACTGGTGCGCTGAAAACCCTGATAAGACGGTAAAGCATGCAATCCGCAACCGAACAAAAAATAGAAAGAAATTCCCAAGAAAAGAAATAAATATTTTATAATATCTCTTAATAACATTAATTTGTGGTTTCAGTTAATAAAATGGTTTGACATATATGATGTTACAACAAAATTTTGGGCCCGTCTTACCCAGTTTCTACAAACTAACACAAATATTTATGCTCCTTGTCCGTTTTGAACTCGTAAGTTACTGGCAGCAACTATGATACGTTTGCGTAAATCATCAATAGTAGCTATGCACATCGGTGCGATACACATAATTTTTTAAATATCGCCACACAAAGAAGTCCAAATGATTTAAACTCGGTCATGGTACTGGTTCTCCTCATCCTTGCTTGCTCGAACATGCTGTACATAGTACGGATATAATTGAGCCTCCTGTATGATACGCCACACTGCTGCAATACGCCGTGAACGTCCAGAACTTCTATCTCTTCCACGATTCGGTTTCAAATTTCCCTCGCGTTACACTACTTAAGCGCTCACTGCACACCGCGATAAAAGTAGCTGCATTTGGCACAAGCGTATTCACATCGTAATAAATTAAAACGATATCCACCAACTCCGAGTTGCTATACACGCAGCTAAGCCATTTTTGACACTTGAAAAACTGATGTAAAGACTTGCATCTTAAAAACGTTGATACCTACTAAAAGTTATCAGATTTAAATATTTTTAATCGCCTGGCTAGAGACTACAGTGGCTTCAATAAATTTTTACTCGGAAACTGTAAGGATTATACAAAAAAAAAAATAAAATACGACTCCACTTTTCATGACACATCTGTTGCCGATTTTTTAGATAAGTTCTGAATCGCTCTGTATATTTTTAATAAAATCATAGAAACTAAAATATCTTTTTTATGTGTAACACCATAATTTGTAAAACATTATATATTGATACCGAAGCTCATGTATTGTACCTTTTTAGTTTGTTGATTATGTTTCGGTTTGTTGTTGAAATAACAATTTTTGTATATGTTTATTTTGACGTTTACTAAGAATATTCCACATTTGTTATATTAACATAGTGCTAAATCTTTAACGCACTGCTACATACGGAGAAATGTGTAAAAATATTGACACCCCGTGTGGACTTAACTTATTAACATATAATTGTGTTAAAATGTTTATTTTTTTTGCAGTGTTCATCTAGCCACAATTATAATATAAATCAATTCAGGATCTTGTATTTTACTTACTTTCACATTTTTAAATTGTATATAACGTAACTGGTGCACTAAAAATATAACTACTAAAATTGTCATATTTTTAGATTAGCTACGCAAGTGATAGTACACTGTACAGGCTCATCACGCGAAAAAGATTCGGCTGTAACTTTGTTACTGAAAACTGAAACATGCATTCTTTGACAAATATTTCAGAAAGATTACAATTATTTTATCAAAATATAATAAAAAAACAAACATCAATCTACAGAGAAATTGATATTAAGGGCGCCATATCCTTGAAATAGTGGTTTCTATAGATACAAATAAGACATTAGACATAAAATAATAATCTAGGGCTTAGCAAACAACAGGAATATTATCTCATACCACCTGCGAATATTCTTCGAAGATATCGAAGTGAAACTAATATATAATGGCAAAAAGCGGTATAACCAACAAATGTTTAGGTACAGAAATTTCATGAGTATGTGAAAATAATTGTTAAAATGTGGGTTTAGAATAGCAATATAATATGTATTTTACAAAAGCTTTTTATCAGTTATCATTTAATTTGAGGAGAATTTAAATAGTAAAGGTTGATAAACAAAACATCAATAATTTTATTTCTGATATTCGATTCGATTTCGAGATTTCTGTACCTAAAAACATCATAAATTTGGTCAGTTCTCGCCATAAAATGATTAAATTTGTGTTCTTTTCCTTTAAAATCTCGAAGACTAAAACATGTAGAACAAAAGCAATATGAAAAATAAAATTCTTGATGTTTTGCGTTGTGTATTCCTTGTATATCTAGTAAAAATATCGAATATTGTCTGAAGCTATTTATTTGTGGCATAATTTTAGTTTTTCTTTAGTTTTGTTGGGTTTTTGCCACACTTCTGAAAAAATAATAAAGATTAATTAAATAAGCCCTTGCGCCAAACGTTTAAAATTTTAAACTGTCAAACTTGACATACGTTTAAAAAAATTTTTACTACGATTTTGAGAACGAAAACAGAGAGTTTTTCGAAACGTCAATAACACGGAAGTGCGCGATAGTGATGTGATTTTTGTTATTTTTACTTATCTGCCTTTTTCAGTGTGAGATTTTTGGTTAGGCAAACTTAGTTTCGAAAATAACCCTTGACTGTTCCGTTTGGCGCAAGGGCTTATTTAATTAATCTTTATTATTTTTCAGAAGTGTGGCAAAACCAACAAAACTAAAGAAAGATATCGAAGACTAATAAGTATATTCTTAGCACCTCAGATTTAAGCAGCAACCTCATCGAAAATTTACATTTTCCGTTATCTATATTTTACATATCTACATACATAAAAGTCATACACAAAATGTACGACACTGTTTATGTGTTATTATTTCGTGTGTACCTATTTTAAATTCCGTTGTTATCATCTATATTTCAGGAATCTAGTGCGGTAAATGAGATTTATGACACACGCTTCCACGAAATGTGCTAATAAAAGCAAGAACAACTACTTGTACGAATCTTCGTTTAAAAATAAATCATAGTAAGCTGCCTTACATCTGTTGAGTATATAATAACTTATGACAACAATATAATTATTGTGCTCAAGAAGCAAGGAAGATGCAATTAATCATATTATTTAGTCAGCATCTGTTTATGTACGAGGTACATGATACAGTTCTATTTAATAAATTTGAAGAAATAATAAAACATATTTGGAATCTAATCTAAGAATTTATACACTCAGAGAAATCTACTGGTTGATATCCACAGTGTTGTGCAATGAAGTTTGTAGAATCTTTTTTGAACAATTGGAAGATTTTATAACCATTCATTGAGTAATTACTTGTGAGTATAGCATAATTTGTACATTTAATTTTACTAGTTTTGCCTTAAACGGTTTTTTTGAATAAGATTATATGACCTAATAAAACTTTATTTAATAACTAGCAAAAAGAAAAGAAGAAAGAAAAATACTACATATTTTCTTTTTCCACATCAGTTAAAAATATGCATTTTTGAATTAAATAAATGCATTATTTTAATCGAAATGCACATTTATTTCAATCAAAAAACATTTTTTATTTTTATTGCAAATCGTTATTTTTATATAGATTTGAACAAATTGTTCATGGAAAAAAAATATGTATTTGAAAATTATTTTGTTATATTAAGTTTTCATGAGATATTCAAATAGAATAACTTTTAAAAAATTAAATTTTCTTACCAAATAAATCAATTTATTTTTGACAAAAAAGTGATCGTTACATAAAAAAAGATTTGTATCTCGAAAATAAATTATGTTTAAATAAATTGAATTCTTTGCTGAAAAAACTTTTTTTTTTCAGTGTATGTAAAAGTACTAATAGCATTTTATTTCTAATCAATTTTTTAGCAACTGTTTAAATGATTTACATAATTTACATAAGACACAGACAGCATTGAGCTACTGACCATTAGATGATTATTATTATTTATATTATTATATGTAGACACTACATCTCGCGTATTCTCATTATCCTTCTATCAATTGTGAGAGAGGGAGCGAACATCAGCCCCGGTTATTCGTTAGTGGTCTCAACTATGACATACTGATGAGAGCTAAAAAACTCGAAACAAATATATGTTTGGTGGCTTGCTATAGGTTTTTCAGGTGTAATTGCTGTGTTGTTATTTCTTGAAATTCCACTTTTGTAAATAGAGTAATAATAGCAGATATAATGGATCACTCTCTATTATAAATTAATTAATATGAGTTATTTAAGCAAATAGGGTTAACTGCACGAATGAACGTGTTCATACCCAGTAAACACATATACGTTAGAAAAACGTTTATATTGTCCATACAACGTTTGAAAAAGGCGTGTCTTTTTTAAGTACAATCGACTTGAAAATGTAGCGGTGTTACACATTTCTGGTAACAAAAGTACAAACATTTAATATTAGTAATTGTGGAACGATCATTTTTCACATTCAGTTAACGTTACAAAAAGTTTGTCAACATTTTTTGTTAAAAATACGTATTTTAAACGTTATGTTAGACCGTTACTTTTCTAACCATAAAATGATGGTTGATTTTGTAACGTAACACGTATTATCAACCAATGGTACGTTGACAATACGTTTAAATAACGTATGTGTGTTTACTGGGTAATATATTTATCTAAATATTAATAACTCTTCCAATACTATTATACTGTGTGATTCGTAATTTCAAGACACTATTTATTATGGTATTTAAAGAAAAAAAATGCTATAAACATGTGGCCGGAGACACTTAGATTCCGAGATACAGGATGTTGAAAATTTTAAAAAATATAAAAATATTAATGAAGGAAAGGAGCTTAATGGATCATAATCTTATACGAGACAGGTGGATTTTAACGGCTTGATGGATCCAGAGAAAACAGATGGAGGGAACAACGAAGCAACTGCGGACAACGTTGTTTCTGGGTTTTTTGCCCTTCATCAGCGCAGTGCAGCTTAAAAACAAGATGGAATAAGAAGGAAGGGCAAAGGACACGAACACAAGAGAATGACAAGTAGCATGCCTATCTCTATTTGCGGCTTCGTGTCACACAGCCTCGGTATTGAGGCCAAGAGCAACAGTCGCCGCGGAAGAGAATCCAGCAACTACTGTCAGGGGTAATATTTGAAATAAATTTGAAACATTTAATGATCGGTTTCAACGCAACATTTTCTCTTTAATACTTTTCTTTATTAATTTTTTTTATGGAAAATGCTATATTTATCAAACAGATGTCCTTATAAGACTTATTATAGTTAGTGTTTTGCAAAACTAAATTAGGATTAAATTAAAAAGTTACCGTTTATTATTTATTTACTGAAATCTATTGGCAAAAAAATGTCTCGCGCAGTGTGGCCTGAGTGCCCTATACAAGAGATAGGCCAAGTTAGCGTATGCCGACTTGCCTACCTTTCTAGATCTTCATTCCATTCCAGTCAAATCTGCAGTTATTTCAGTTGTCTTGGCATATAACCTAGCCTTCAGATAATCAAACAAAACAAATCTAAGGCTGCTAAATCGTACAATATTGATTATTAACTAACAATACCACCGCATTAAACCTCCAAATCTTTGCCTAGTTAAATTATTTCTCGCGCATAGCGCCATCTACCCATCATCATCTGGATAACAACTACTTGGTTGGCATTGTCCGATATCTTTCATCATTAACAATTAGAGGATTTTCATAATACACTTTAACAATTGGTACGTGCTGTGGAATTGTGTAATTCTCCATAATAATTGACTAATAACTAATACTGTGTGTCAAATATCATACCAATATAATTACAAAAATGCTTGCTAGATGCAGACGAAAATATAACATCTTTATTGGAAGACTCTGTAGTAATATTTTACAATTTTGAATTCGTCTTGGAAGAACTATAAAAATAATTATACAGTTCAACACAAAATAAAACAATCGAGGTCCAGACGGGATTGCGTAATTTTTTACACATTCCTCTGTATTAAGATAAAGTGTTATGTAAAATTTTTACACATTTTAGTATTATTTATATCATTAAAGATGTAGATTTTGCATATTGACATGTAATATTTTTTGTATATTTACAAAATTATGCTGTTACATTAATAACAAAATAATTTTTTACTATAAATATATGATTTTATTAAAAATATATATTTTAGTTAAAATGAACAACCTATTTTTACTGTTTAAGAAAGGTATTTTAAGCTAATATGTATCAAATCTCCTACAATTCCTATCAATGAAGTCATATGTATGTTCTCTGATACCAAACATCTAGGTATGCTAATGAACATCCACAGACAAAGCTCTATTCAATAATTATCTAAAAATTTAATATATTTCCTAACCTCTGGAGTGGGAACTCGAAATTCAACCACAATAATTGAGATCTCACTTATTTCTGCGTTTTATTTTGGATCGCTTCATCAGGTGGCCTCCTTTAACTTGAGTCAAATATCTAACTATAAAGATGATTATACCAATAAATTAAAATTATTTGAAATTGAATGTCAAAATGAAATATCGACAACGTCAAACTGATTAACTGTCAATGAATATCATAACAACCTACTAAAATAAATAAAAATTTTACCTTTTATGTATAGTTTTTTTTCTCATATATTTTCAGGTATTAACAATATTGTGTGAAACTAACTACTCAGTGGACAAAAGCCCCAACCTGCGTTGAATTACACCCACAATATCTACCCATATTATATTCCTTATTATTAGCTTTTTGATGAAGTGATCCTAATAAAACGCAGAAATAAGTGAGATCTCAATTATTGTGGTTGAATTTCGAGTTCCCACTCCAGATATTAGTAAATATATTAATTTTTTTAGATAATTATTGAATAGAGTTTTGTCTGTGGATGTTCATTAGCATACCTAGATGTTTGGTATCAGAGAACATACATATGACTTCATTGATAGGAATTGTAGGAGATTTGATACATATTAGCTTAAAATACCTTTCTTAAACAGTAAAAAATGTTACAAAAGCTAATAATAAGGAATATATGGGTAGATATTGTGGGTGTAATTCAACGCAGGTTGGGGCTTTTGTCCACTGAGTAGTTAGTTTCACACAATATTGTTAATACCTGAAAATATATGAGAAAAAAAAAAATATACATAAAAGGTAAAATTTTTATTTATTTTAGTAGGTTGTTATGATATTCATTGACAGTTAATCAGTTTGACGTTGTCGATATTTCATTTTGACATTCAATTTCAAATAATTTTAATTTATTGGTATAATCATCTTTATAGTTAGATATTTGACTCAAGTTAAAGGAGACCACCTGATGAAGCGATCCAAAATAAAACGCAGAAATAAGTGAGATCTCAATTATTGTGGTTGAATTTCGAGTTCCCACTCCAGAGGTTAGGAAATATATTAAATTTTTTAGATAATTATTGAATAGAGTTTTGTCTGTGGATGTTCATTAGCATACCTAGATGTTTGGTATCAGAGAACATACATATGACTTCATTGATAGGAATTGTAGGAGATTTGATACATATTAGCTTAAAATACCTTTCTTAAACAGTAAAAATGTTACAAAAGCTAATAATAAGGAATATATGGGTAGATATTGTGGGTGTAATTCAACGCAGGTTGGGGCTTTTGTCCACTGAGTAGTTAGTTTCACACAATATTGTTAATACCTGAAAATATATGAGAAAAAAATGAACAACCTAGTTTTCTAACGAAATATTTAATAAACTTAGTAGTGTAGCAGTAGTACATATTCTAATAAACGACTTAGATACAAATAAAGTTCTAGTAAATTATAAACAACGAAACATTAAACAAAGATTTAGTTAAGCACTATATAATAGGACTTTACGAAATTAACTTGTGATCTGATGAACATATTCTTTCTTTAATCAAACGTTAGTTTAAATTTTAAAGTTTTCCATCTGAGCGAGTGAAAGTTAAATAAACACAACAACGCAACACGACCAACAAGGCGTAGAGTTGTGTGCTCGAACATCCGATATAGTGCATCGGAGTTGTGCTCAATCAGGAGTAGAGATATAGACCATAGAGTTTATACAAAATGGTGTGTTTTTAACACATCATTGGTAAATATTACACAAGTTCAGTATATTTCATTATTAATACCAGTAACGTTAACATATGCGTGTATGAACACGCAAATTTTACACATCCTGAATTACATTATAAAAAAACCACTTACACAGCAACTTCTTTCACAGTGTAAAGTAATAAGAAAAGAACAAACAAATGCATTATGATGGATGAGGTCGAAGGACTTACATTGCCTAGCTGACAAAAAGACTTCATACATATAATCAGCAGGTTATTAAAATTATCCGGTACAAATATGAAATATGTCAAATTGTGAAAAAAACTCAACGGATTCCTCAGTAGCTTTAATTTGGCCTACCAGCGTATCAAGCATACGTGATAAATACATGCTCAACAATATACTTATATATTCAATAAGTAAATTTCAAGGAAACCATACTATTATGTAAATTCAAAATTGTTTAAATTTACCAAAGTATATAAATTTGATTATTAAATTATTATCTGGACAGGAACGTTTTTAGATGAGTGAAAAATGTAAGAATAATAATAAGCTTTCAGAAACTATGCATAACAAAAGCTAATCGAGAGTATTTTAAATATGACCGTGATATTGCTGCTAACCATAAATTATAATAATACTTACTACTACCTATTTTCAAGATTAGAATGAAGTTTTTGCTGCATGCCTTGCCATTTCATTTACATTTAAAAATATGTTGCCGGTGTTCTAAATCTTGACGACATTTATATGCAGGAAATATGAATATACCCTGCCAATTTTTTTATGTTCATAATAATTTATAACTCTAAAAGTGTCACATAAGCACGGAATATTTTAAAATACATAAAAAGGAAGTAATTAGTTCGACATCAATAAGTTAATGTATTTGTTTTATTGAAAAATGACTAATTTATGTTTTGTTTACTAATTTTAATTTATCAGTATTCAGTAACATCAGTACTGTAAGCTTAAAATTAGTAGGTAACAACATTTTTGAAGTAACATTTTTTCAAAGTTCGAAAAAGAACTGAACTTTTGTTGCTGATTTATTAAATTTGGCCGCCATGATATAATAATTTTATTTCTTTGGGACATTTTAATATCCAAACATTCTATTTTATGGCGGGAGAACTTTCGACACCAAATTATGTTTGTACCTGGGGTAATCGAAGGGTCAAATTATCTTACAGGAAATTTCGACACCGCGTCGTAAGACAGGTAGGTAGGAACGGATAGGTGGCCAGTGCATGCAAAAGAAAAGCTGAAGAGGACATATCTGAGAAGCCTGCGAAAGATATCAGAACAGCTATTGATAAATGTGGTGCCGATTCGCTGACTGTTCCTGACATTGCTGTCATAAGAAAGAACATTTACAACTGCCGTCGTAAACTGTTGCCAGGTCCGTTACCAAGAAACATATCAGAGGTCCATGATGTGGTTAGTAATTATTCTCCTAAAACTTGCCGTAACGAAAGTTTTTTGTTTTTAAACCATCTTCAATTTAACATAATTGTATTTTCATGCGAAACAATGCTCGTTTGCTATGTAAATTAAAAACATTGTGTATGGATGGTACATTTTCATACAGTACCAAATACTTTCTCCAATTGTTCACTATACATGACTTGGAAAACGGACATTATGTCCCTTTAGCATACTGTTTGTTGAAGGACAAAATGACATTAACTTACATTTTTGAAATATTTCAAATACCATTAGAGCCATCTGAAATATATGTGGACTTTGAAAAAGCAATTCATAATGCTTTGTTGGATACTTGGCCTGATGTGAAAATTAGCGGTTTCCGTTTTCACTTGCATCAAAACTGACTCAAAAAAATTCAGTCTTTGGGTATGGTACAAGAATATAGGGTTACAAATTCAGAAATTGGAAAATGGTTAAAACATACGTTTGGTTTAACTTGTTTGAATCCAGTGGAAGTTGAAGAATGCTTTGTTTATGATTTAATGTCATATAAACCTGAAAACAAAACACTTGATATATATATGCAGATTACTTACTTGAAAATTACATAATTCATAACGCTCTTTTTCCACCAAACATATGGGCTAATGAGAATCCAGCCATTGCAAGGACTACGAATGCCTGTAAATCCTTTCATTCGAGGTTCAATTTTTCTTTTTATTCAACACATCCCTCTATTTTAATTTTCATCGAAAAGTTAAAAGAATTTGAAGTGGAAACCTATGTAAAAATAAATAGTTTACAAATACCAGCGAAAATTAAAGATACTGCTGTAAAGGCTAAATTGGCATTTTTGGAGAAAATGGTAGATAAACTACAATCTCAATAAATAAGTAGGTTAGATTTTATAAAAGCTGTATCATATCATTCCTATAATATTAACAAATAAATCGTTGCGTATGTATGTTAATTCTAAAATTTACATTAATTTGTAGTTGTTTTAATGTTTTATATTATTTCTATTGCAACAAATAAAATGTTTTGCAATAATATATAGTATTTTTATTAGTGGCCTTATAAATTCATAATCCCTTCAACCATCAATACCAGCATTTATTATTTAATGTCCGACACCGTAACTACATAATATATTGATTTGGTGTCGAAAATATCTATAAGATAAAATGTCCGATTTTATTTGGGGTTGGTGTCGAAATTTGCCATCAAATCCTAGTCACTACCTGCTCGCTGTCGAATTTTCCTACGCCCCTATTTTATGCGGTGAGTAAGGAAATAATTTAACAGTTACTACCAGGGGCGGATGGGCCATAGGGGATATTGGGAATTTTCCCGAAGGGCCGGTTGCTTCCGGGCCGCTGCAGCCCGCGACTATTTTTTTTAGTTTGATAAGGCATTAACATAGCCGAAACAAGGAAAAGCCGTGCGTGGCACGTGCTTATTTTATTGTGCAGGTGCTGGTTAAGAAGCTTTTTTGAATATTACTAACCAATTTTTTTTATATAAGCACGAACGAGGACTGAAATAAACTAGTATTACCATAACAGTCGAATCTTGGATGTTGGGCCGGTTGGTCAGGGTCGGTCTAAGTGTGATGTGTGATAAAGTTATTTTGTTTGATTATGGGTTTGTTCCAACAACAGCAAGAATCGATTCCGAACCGTCCAGAAGTAGTCAGTCAGTTCAGTTGTTAATGTACTCTCGGCGAATGCGACGTAAGACGGAGTTGGTCAAACATTTCTGACAGTTCTGAACCAGTTCTCAACGGCTGTTGGAACAGACCTTATATTACAGGTTTGTTCCAACAACAGCAGGAATCGATTCTGAACCGTCCAGAACTAGTCAGTCAGTTCAGTTGTTAATGTACTATCGGCGATTACGACGTAAAACGGTGTTGGTCAAACATTTCTGACAGTTCTGAACCAGTTATCAACGGCTGTTGGAACAGACCTTACATATTTCATTTGATTTTGACTTACTTTATAAGTTTTAATATTTATTTCGGGGTGTAACAGATGCTGATGGACAAACTTCAGGGGGTTATTATACAAGTAATTTTCAACAAAAAAGTATATAAGATTTTGTTGGAAAGATGATAGTTGCTCTTTTATTTAACATTTTTTGATTTCAAAAAATTTGGTGCGTTTTTTTATAAATACAAAAATATCTCTGTTATTCTTACAGCCACATCAAATTTAGACATACCATCGGAAATAGTAGATGTCACGTTTTTTCACAAATAACGAGTATCGAGATATTTTATTTGTGTATAAATGGAAATTCTATAGCAGCAGTTGAAGAACATTCTTGCCGCTATCCTGAAAGACGGATTCCAAACAGAAAAACTTTTGTAACTACATTTCAGGTTTTGGAAGAAACTGAGAGTGTTCCAGGACATCATCGTCTAAATCCCGATCAAGTAAATCGTCATCAAGACCAAATTATAACAGTGCTTTTTGAAGAAGCTCCCACATTAAGTACACGCAGGTCAGCAATACAACTTCGCATACGTCAGTTCACAGAAGTCTTAGAAGGAACAACCTTCACCATTATCATTCGACCCCTGTTCAAAGTTTACTGGATCGTGATAGGGCAGAACGTATTTAGTTTTGTCAGTGCTATAATCCAACAAACTAACAGAGATCCGCAATTTTACAAGCATATAATTTGGACTGACGAGTCAACATTTACCAGAGATGGCACATTTAATTGTCATAATGACCATACGTGGGCAGCTGTGAATCCTCATGCTGTCAGGCCCTCCAATAATCAATGTTAACGTATGGATGGAGATAACTGGAAATTACGTTCTTAGACCAATTATACTAGAAAATAAATTAAATGCAGAAGCATTTCTTGATCTTCTTCAGAACGAACTGCATACTATATTAGAAGAGATTCTTTTAAATTTTCGGATTAATTCTTGGCTTCAAATGAATGGTTATCCTACACATAACAGTAGGGAGATTTGGGTATGGCTAAACGAGCATTATGAAGATAGATGGACAGGACGCTTTGGTACAGTTAGGTGGCCTCCTCGAAGTCCTGATCTAACTCTGTTAGACTTCTTTTGGTGGGGTAGATTAAAATATTTGGTATTTGAAGTACCAATTGAAACTCGAGAATAGCTCGAACAAAGGATAGGAAGGACAGTCTTAAAATAAAAATAAAGTACTATAAAGTTCCTGTATTTTCGATTTTTACGGTTTTATTACCTATGCGCTTGATATTGTTGCCAAAGAAATAGCAAACTCAAAAGTTGATATATCGTTGAAAAGCTTACTAAATACAGTAATTTAATTAGTACTTTTTGGCGTTACCACCAATAAGAAGACACCACTAATTTTGCTCATTTCACAATTACTACATTTAACTTTTTACAGCACCTGGTATAGAAAGAAGATTTTCATATATGCTAGTCTTGTAGCAATTTTAACGGTCTTTCCGATGGTATGTCTAAATTTGATTTGGCTGTAAGAATAACAGAGATATTTTTGTTTTTATGAAAAAAGGCACAACATTTTTTGAAATCAAAAAATGTTAAATAAAAGAGCAAATATCAACTTTCCAAAACAATCTTATAATACTTTTTTTTTGGTGAAAATTACTTGTATAATAACCCTCTGAAGTTTGACCATCAGCATCCGTTACACCCAGTATATTTTCGATATTTTACATTCAGTTGTACTGTTTAAAATATTTTATACTTATTAAAATCTTCAAAATTAAAGTCTTCTTAAAATCTTAAAAAATTAATACAGAATGTTATCGACCACCGTTACAATAAAGAAATTATACTTTTTTCATCGGATCATATTAATCATATTTTTTCTCAACAAAATTGGGCTGGCCGATACTACCGATTTCCCGGGCCTGTTTAATCTTCCCCATCCGCCTCTGGTTAATACACTTTGTAATTTACTACTAATGGTATCGGTATCTACATATTTACTACTACCGTGTGTACGAACTGAAAAAAATCCATACACTCGTTCGAGTGCGATATGCTTCACAGCCCAGAGTTTTTACCATGTGACTATCACATGTTTGTACTACTCGAGGAAGTACTAGAAGGGCACCGTTTTGATGATCTAGGTGTCGAAGTGTTTGTGCGCAATATGTTTGTTCGCTATTTTTTAATTAGAATATACGCATAATATATTATCATATTTCTATAGATGATGTCTATTTTAGTCATCTAACTCGATATTATTCAAAGCGGGGTTGAGGTTGTCGTCAAATCAGTATTATTTTACCCAAATCGAACCTATTAGATGAATATAAAAGCCGTTATTTGAATGCATCGTTACATCTCACAAAATAAGGTAACCGCTTTCTGTACATCATGGAAATCTTCGTTTTTATGAAATTTAGTTATTTAACAGGTATCAAATATACAGGGTGCCGGAATATGAGTGTCGTAATTTTGAGAACTTATATATCCAAGTGCAATAAAAAACTCTTATGAAAAAAATTTTCTAAAACTAATAGTTTATCTACAAATACATTTTGACAAATAAAAATACAACTGCAATAATATGCAAAACTATGTTACGAAATTACAAACTAAGGTACAATTAAGGTAAAGTAAAAGCGCTTGTAACATAATTTGCTCATAATTTGATTTTTGGGTTAGTATTAATGAAGTAAACAACTGAAGTTTCTGAGATATTCATTAAAACTGTAACGTATGACAACATAGCAGTGTCAGGTGATAACCTAAAAGTAATATTAGTCATATTGGCGCGTACAGCTAGCGCGATTCATTTTTGTCTAATTTTTCTTTGTTATTTGTGAGTGTACATAAACAAAAATGGAACAATTTATAGTAACCATAACCAGTTGCATCGCATGTTAATTTACGGCGAATCTAGGCGAAACTCTCTTAAGGACGCGTTTTTACACGTAAATTTTCAACGAATTTCATAGCTGTTTGTTGAGACAGTCTAAAGAAAATCTGAATTAGTTAGAAAGAATATCTCTTCCCTGTGCCAAATATACAAATTTTCTCCAGGTTGTATAACAGTTTCTGGGTTGACAAGTAATTTTGAATAAGTAAAAAAACATCATTTTCACCTGTTATGTTTTATTATAAAATCTCCTGAGTTTTGCGTGTCAACTGCCCATTGAGAAAACTGTGTACTTACGACATTATAAATATTATCATATCCCGAAGAATTACTTTAAAAAACTAGTAACACCTGAATTGATGTAAATTACTAAGTATCTTTCACGGTATATAGAACACAGTGATAAGGTACAGATCCCGGTTTTTCATGTTCTCTAGCGCCTTTTCTCGCCAAAAGTTTAATACATAATTTGATTAATTTTTTGCATTATATTTTAGTACTAAGCTAATCCACCTACTAGGTCGATTTGTGCATCTTTACATACCATTCTTTGTCCTTGGAACGCCAGCCTTAAACGCTTCTTGCAAGACACATAAGTCATTTTAAACACCTGTAACTATTATTCTGTGTTGTGAAAAGAGCTCTAAGAAAACCATTCACAATAAGTACATATGTGTGTGTGTTTTCTTATCATAATGTATAAGTAAAATTTTCGTTGTATTTTTTTATATATAGTCTCCATACGTATCGCCAAGATACAAATACATATCCAAAAATATGTTTGTAATTGTTTTCTGTTATTATGTTTTTATTTTATTTTCATTTTAAAGACGTATATTTTAACTTATTAGTTATTTTTAACTTTATTCTTACCCTACCCAATCCATATCCATCTCTCCTGGCAGGAAACGCTCCTACCACGTCATGATCCTTGCTGGGAAATAATAATTTAAATTAAGTAACATCCAACATTTTATCAAAATATGTATTTAGCATTTGTTTTTTCCCAAACAGTTACATACACCTACAGCTCACCCGCTGCACGCAGAAGCCTTTGGTGTTTTTATGGCAGTTTCTTCTGCCGTTTTTTTATTCCCTTATATCAATGAGATAAACCATAAATTTAATTTCTACTCTTTTAACTTGAACATAACCAGTGGCAAATGGCCGAGTCTCAAATACCAAGAAGTTCATACCAATATGTTCAAATAATTAGACTGCCAATGGCCAAAACTAACATGATTTTATATTCCCCTTTATGTAGTAATTAGAATAAAATCTCATTATTATCTGAAGTTTTTATGTTGTTATTTCTAAATTTATCATTGCTATATTTTATTATTCCTCTTTTTCATAAATATGTAAATTTATATTCTTTATCGGCATTATTATTATTGTTATACTACTCTATTGGTTTATTATTTAGTACTTACTTAAAGTTAGTTAGTTAAAGTTTAGTATTTGAATGTATATTTTTCCCTTCATTTACTATATTTGTCCTGTAATTGGATTATGTAATCTGTTGGGCAATAAGTTGATTATTATTATTGTTATTATTATTCGTAAAAGTTTATGTAGGCATCTGATAAACTAGTCGGTACCAGCTAAGAATATCTAGGAATGCATAACCATATTTGATAATAATAATTATTAATAAGGAAAATTAATATAACCGACATAGGTTAGCTTCACAGCAAAACTTTCTCAACTAATATTCAAGATCAGCAGCATAAATAACCCATATAGTACCAACATTCAATCAATGTATTAATTGGAAAATTTATGAGTGCTGTTAGATAACCTAAAATAATTGCTTAAAAATGGGACAAGATATGTATAGCAATTTCTAATAATTATATAATTTCTTGAATTAGTTTTAAATAATTGCCGCGTGCACTGCAAAGTTTTTATTTTCTCTAATAATTACATCTTGCGGAACAAGCGTAGCTAATAATAATTCCATAACTACTCAATAAATTAAAATACTTTTCACTTCATTTAACACGTAATACGCGCAGAACTGCGGCGGCAGGGTATTACTTTTTATAAATTCTATATAATGGCACGCATTTAATTAAATGGCAAGATAATTATTTAAATAAAAAGTAGACAGGTAAGTGATAACACGTTAAAATTGGTATATAGATACTATGATGAAAACAAATTTCGTCAGAAAGCTTATACAGAGTGCAAAACTAAAACGCGTAAAAAAATTATGTTCCCTATTCAAATTTGTTTCAAACAGTTTCTCATATACATATTTGTTCTTGAAATCCTCGTTGAGGTACGGGATATTGAATACTGATGTTATAATTAAATATAGTAGAGAGCGGAGTTTAACAGCACCGTATAGTCAGTTTATGAATGCACATATTGATATGTTCACAGAATATACAGGGTTATCGTATGGGCAGATATCATTGGTGATTACTTTATTGGACCATTCTTCCTGCTGGGACGACTTGACGAACAATCTTAACCTGAATTTACTTCAAAAAACATTGCCTTTGTTGCTTGAGGATCTTCCTTTAGGAACAAGAAATCAAATGTGGTACATGCATGGTGCACCAGCACATTTCAGTATAACAGTTCGCAATTATTTACAATTTATTCAAATCATTAGATTGGGCGCAGTGGGCCTGAGGAATGGCCACCAAGATCCCCCGACTTCAATAGTTTAGATTTTTATTTGTGGGGCCACCTTAAGACGCTCGTGTACACAAGTTCCATTAACACTGAAGAGGAATTAAGAGAAAGAATAGTTGCAGCATGTGATAGAATACGACATACTCCGGGAATATTTGAACAATTGCGCAATTCCATGCAAAGGGGAGCAGAAACATGAATATTAAGTAATGGGGGCAATTTTCAACAATTTCTGTAAAAATGATTTGTTACCATTTAATTTGGGTAATTGCAATATTATGTTGTTAGTTGTTGTTTTCTATCAAAATTGTATCCTTTAATAATTACATGAATTCTTTCGGACAATCCAACGGTTTCTGTTTTTTTTTTTTCTCAAAACCGGCGCATTGTAGTTCAAAAACTCAAGAGCGTTCTTATTTTTCAAATTGAACGGGGAATTCAAAATATTTATTATCTGGGAGGAAACCATTTTTTTCTTTAAAAATATTAAAGTCAGTGCCTGTGCGCACGCCACTGTTAAAGACAGATATTATGATAAAAAACACCACATACCAAATTTCATTAAAATATCTACAGCGGTTTCAAAAATATGAATTACTTTCCTTTTTTTTTCTAAAACTTTAACACCCCATATTTTTGTAATGGAACACTTTTGTACCATAGGTTATAAAATAAACTATCATTAATTATCGATGTAGAATCACCCCCTTAAATATTCGCATATTGTAGTAGTAGTAGTATATACTATCACCAATTAGAAAGATTAAGTCGAGGATATAATGCCTGTAGAAATTAAGATAACAAGTAAAAATGACAACACATCCGACAAACCTTAGTGTTGATACAATGTTTCCATGGCATATTGGTTCAAGTATATTATTATGTGCTTTTCTATAGTGAAACGGCGGCGTTTATAACTTAATATTTTTATGATATTATTTACAACGGATACCTAGTATGAGAAATGGTTGAGACATATATAAATATAGTTGCTGGTAACTCCTAATATGCACCAGCTAAAACTTTATATACGTTTTCCAAAATGGTGTATCCTGGATTTTTTTCAACACGCTTTTCATTTTTTCTTTTATCGTACTACTGACTGAGCATATATTATTGGCATCGCATATATATTTTTTGTACGTCGTCCATTATGTCAAATTGTTCATTTAGGGATAGTCCATGTGATTCCAATTTCCTTATTGCACTAATTAAGAAACCATGGTATCTATTAATGTAACATATCTATTTACATCACGAGCGCTTCAGGATTGCTTCTCTTGTGGTCCTGAAATATGTCTTGGGAAGAAACAATCGTGTTAAGCTGACCTGGGTTCCGAGTCACAGTGGTGTGACAGGCAATGAGAGGGCTGACGACTGAAGGCTCGAGCAGTCAATTTGTGGAGCGTGAACCAGTTTTGGGGTTACCACAATGTCATCTGACAAGGTCCATTGATAACTGAATCAAAAAGCATTAAACTGAAGATTGGTCGGTTGGATCCAGTCTGCGTCAGGCCAGGCTACTTATAGGGGGGCCCATGGGCTAACGCAAGCCGAAAAACTTCATTATGCATAGCAGAAGCAACATCTGAACAAGCCCCTACATAAGATTGGCTTAAGCGAGATGCAGACTGCAACAATGCAGATGAGAATTCGATTCACGTCCTTTGTAACTGTGTCTGTTTAATGGTAAATAGACACAAATATTTTAGCGCGGGTTTTCTGTCTCCTCAAGACATTAGAGAGGTTCCAGCAGAGCTGGTGCTAGCTTTTGCGCGCATCACGCATCTGTTTTGACCTGAGTGTAGTGGACAATCCGCGCCGCTATTAACAACAACGTATCTATTTCATCGAAAATATGTTGGCCCTTCAGTAAGTCCTACAGTGTGTGTATGGCGCTGCTGTCATTAGGATTAAATCTACAAATAATATTTATGTCATCGAAATGTTTATCACAGTACGCTACGGCTCCTAACCAATTACCCCATCTAGTTATAACTGGTTCGGGTGGCAGAGGTATGCCTGTAAAACCTCCCTGAAGACGTCTCTTCTTGTAGGCGCTTTAATGAAAATTTGACAGTTGATATGAAAGGAAAACTTTCCCTTATTTTCTCAGTTATTCGATTAAATGCGTGAGTTGCACATGTGAAATGTATCATTTTTGAAAATTTTTTAGATAAAATCTGTCCTGCTTTTAACACGTACGCGGCTGCATCACTTAGCATTACAAGAAATTTATCTGAAGCATCTTTATTGGACCATATACATATAATAAAAACAATCTATTACAAAATTTATAATAGTTTAGAAATTGGCTTTGTCCAGTACTTGAGAAGCCGGTAGGTGGCTGTCACTAGCAGTGAAACATTTTAATTCACCAATTAGAAAATACGTACATACTTGGGACTCTCTAATTTGTTTAATAGAATATTGCCTGTAAGAAAGACCTGTAGATTCCTAGAAAAATACAGAGTCTTCAGCGCATGGCTGTTTTGTCACTTCAGTTTTGTAAGAAGAACTCATACACAGTACGAAACAGGTCATCTCCTTTAACACGTATATCCCTATAAACTTCTGAATCACTGTCAAAGCACTATTGAAATCATTTCCGTCTATGTCTTCTCTTCTTTGGCATATTACTTCACTTCATTCATTTCTCCCCTCAGCTAGTTGTTAATGTAAATTAAGTTACTATTTATAAATATTTATTTAAATACACACGGTGAATACATCTTACCGCAGACCTAAAAAGGTAACGTAAGGACGCGACACCGACTATTACAGCGTTACGTAAATAAATAAAACTAAAGCATTTGCTCAATGTACTAAATATGAGCTATGTAGTGTTATAGGTACCTACGTTTCTATATCATGCCCTTATTTTCGGAAAGAAGTTTTTAAATATACTTATAATTAGTAGAATTGTCAAAATTTTTAACATTAAGAAAACGTAACTTATTGTTTCACTCAGTATCCTAAATATATTCACTTATATTTAATTATAAAAATACAGGTAGATATGATTTTTGTAAATCAACTGTGGTGCAACAAAACTTAAGAGGTCGTATTAGCCTCTTACTACGCTTAAATACACTAAAACCACAACTTCTTGACTTTCTATATTGATATTATTTGGGCCACTTTAAATAAATACATCGAGTAATACTTTAATTTTGCTAATAAATTTTGAATTCCTTCTAAAATGATCGCTGATTAAGTTCAATAAACACCACTTAGTACATCAAAAATATTTACTTTTATCATATTTTATCTATTTTCTGTCAAAATTTAGTACAGGGAGTTTCCATCGAAACTGAAGAAGAATCCGTTAAAAATAATATTTCTAAAAAATCATTTTTTGAAAATCTGGTCCTACGTGGGACGCCTATGACTAAATTAACACTTCACAGAGTCAACATAGTTACTTTGTGAGTATGTCAAAAAAATGAAGAATAATTAAATAATAAGTAGGTATGCGAGTTACAATGTTAGGTTTTAGGATCTGACTGCAAATCACACAATTCTAGTTGAAGATTCGCTCTTCTTACGTTTTCAAGAGAAATAGTAAATGAGTAAAAACTGAAATGTCTCCTACGCTAAATCAGTTTTCGAATTCTTCTGCAATTGTGTCAATGTATTTTATACGAGTTATATGAAACTTTCTCAAAATCCTTCATTTCTTCAAAGAAAAGACTGCACGGCACTGGAAAGTAGTCAACTGTAAAACCTGATAAAGCGGCAAAGATGCAATAGTCGACCAAACACAAAATGGAAAAAATCCCAAGGACAGAAATAAAAATAACATTTTATAACACCTAATTTATACAGTAAATTCAACTGCTTTTGCCGTTATTGTTATTAATTATTAATAGAATTATTAATTTGTGGTTTTAATTAATAACATAGTTTGACATACCTGATTTTACAACAAAATATTGGGTCCGTCTTACCCAGTTTCTACAAACTAACACAAATGTTTCTTCTTCTTGTCCGTTTTGAACTCGGAAATTGTTGGCAGCAACTATGATACGTTCGCGTAAATCATTAATAGTAGATATCCACATGGGTGCGATACATTTAACTTTTTAAATATCTCCACAAAAAGAATTTCAAAAGATTTAAAGTTAGGAGAACGTGCCGGTCATGGTACCGGTCCTCCTCATCCAATCCCTTGGTATTAATGCTTGGAGACACTGTACATGGTATGGATATAATTGAGCCTCGTGTATGATACCCCACATTGTTGCAATACGCCGTGGACGTATTATTCTACAATCTGGTTTCAAATTTCCCTCGCGTTGCACTACACTTGCACTGCACACCGCGATAAAAGTAGCAGCTAGCATTTGGCACACATGTTTACCGGAAAATCGTTATGGTAAAGCATTTTCACATCACCATAAATTAAACCGATATCAATTCCGAATTGTTATACACGTAAGTCATTTTTGACGATTGAAAATCGCATCACAAAAAAATTAACGCCTACAAAAAGTAATCATAGCAATCATTTCAATATTTTGAATCGCCTGGCTAAAGGCTACAGTAGCCCAGCGATTTAAAGCTTAAAATACTACAACTTCAATAATTGAATCGCCCTGTATACGCGCGCATGGCCACTCGAATGTTCAAGAACGGTCCAACGAGATACCGTTTCATCGTTGGACTAGGAATGACTCGCTTATGTATATTTTCGTTTCTAAAATATACAAGTATTTGTACATGTTTGTGACCCTCACGGCAAAAATTGACGTATCGGTCCACAGGCCTCATGTTGGACAGCCCTGTTGCTATGTTTTATTGTCTCCCTTAATGAGTTTCACTTGCTAAATAATTATGCAATATAAATATGTCTACGTTTAGTTATTTTGACAACTGCATCATTAATTTAGCCAGACAGTTAAATCTCCACGACATGGAGAAGTTGCTTCCAATCAGCAGAAGCCATAGTATCATTGTTGGTGGTGATAGATGGCAGTGATTATCTCCTAGATGGTACAGCCTAGTTTATCGAGTTGGCTGTGACTGATTTGCAAAAGGTCGGTGTTCCCACGTCTCCTACTTTAAATATATGCCCAGCCGCCAATTGAATTATAAGGAATTTGTAAAATTCAATGAGCTTGACGCTATAACAAATATTTGTCTGGAAAGATTTATTTTATATATTATTAACATTTACAACAGATTAGATGCCTCAAATACTAAGTAAGTTTAACTAAACTGTGTTTTAGATTGACAAAGAAAAATATACAATGCAAAGGTGACTAGAAAAATACACCACTTAATTTTGGAGAAAGATTTAAATTTGAATCGGCGTTCATCAAATGTTTTAACACAAGTTGCTTAACTTTACTGTGACCACAAAAAGTTAAATATGTTTTTACTTAAATTAAAAGCTTACTGACTCTTGTTTTATTTATTTAGTTTAATATATAGGACGTTCAGTAAAGAATGGGTCATACTTAAGGGCTTCTTTGAGCAAATATGATGTGACCTAAATCAACTTACCTTACGTACAATTTTGTTTTCTTAAGAAGTTATAGTACTTCTTAATTCCACTTTTTTTAAATAATATTCTTATTTGTTAGTTAATTGTACTCAAATTCTGGAAAAGGAGGTTGTTCTGTGAGATAAATATGTATCTGGTTGACTTTTGCGTTAAATATACAGGACGTTCTGATCCCCTTTGCCACTATATTATTTATTTAAAAAAAATTTAGGAATATAAGTTTTTGGAAAATCATTAATTATTTTGAAACAGTATTCGATTACTTTTAAGCGAGTCGTTTTTATACGCCCATTGTCAACGAATTTCATAATTGTTTGTTGAGACAGTCTAAAAAAATAAGTAAGTTAAAAAGAATATCTCTTCACTGTGTCAATTATACAAGTTTTCTCCAGATTGTATAACAGCTTCTAAGCTAACAAGTCATTTAGAATAAGAAATCATTTACACTTGTTATGTATGACAAAACATCTCTCACAAAATCTCTTGAAGTTTACAAGTCAACTGCATACTGAAAAAACTATATTAGTCGAGGCAATGAAGCACTAAAAAGGCCAAAGATAGGAAATCTTTTAGGATAGAACGTATCGGAATGCGGTTTTTTGCATTCGCTTGCAAAAATTATTTATATCATTCGTACCTGCTTTGTACCTATTACAAATCGGAAGTTGCATTGCTGCAGCCAAAAATGCATGCAAAAAATGCGTCTTTTGAGAGGCCTTTTGGCAAATTTAATAACTTCGTAAATAAGAGTCAGATTGGCTCAAGTCGGGTACCCGGGGGTTTTCGAGGTCGCTGATCACGATTATGATGTTCAAATTGACCCCACGAATACCTGGAGCTCAGGAACGCCGACGAACGTCATCTCCGGGGACTATCTCGAACTTTATGCGAGGGAGGAGAGAAACTGGGCACCCGGGGCTTTTTTGGGTCGATGAATTCAAATATACCATCAGCGAACACCCCACGGACACCTGGTGGGAACCAACCTGGATGCGGACGTCATCTTCAAGAATTTTTCTGGAAATATCGACAATAACGAACCGAAAATCGTTATGGGGGCTTTTTGTGTGCGTTGAATCCGAATTTTATGTTGAAAACGACCACCCGAACACCTGGTGCGCCCTAACCTGGCCCTGAACGTCATCCCCGAGGGTTTTCCAGACATAATTGAAAAAAAACCACCCGAAAATCGTTACGTGGGGTGTTCACCGATGCCATATTTGAATTCAGCGCCCCAAGAAACCCCCAGTAATTTTTGGTTGGTCTTTTTCAAGTGTGCCTGGAAACCCCTCGGGGAAGACTTTCAGAGCCAGGGTAGGGCGCACCAGGTCTGAATTCAGCGACTCAAAAAACCCCCAGTAACGATTTTTGGTTGGTATTTTTCAATTGTGTTTGGAAACCCCTCGGGGAAGACGTTCAGAGCCAGGGTAGGGCGCACCAGGTGTCCGTGGGGTGTTGGCCGGTGCCATATTTGATTTCAGCGAGCCAAAAAACCCCCAGTAACGATTTTTGGTTGGTCTTTTTCAATAGTGTCTGGAAACCCCTCGGGGATGACGTTCAGAGCCAGGGTAGGGCGCACCAGGTGTTCGGGTGGTCGTTTTCAACATAAAATTTGGATTCAGCGCACACAAAAAGCCCCCATAACGATTTTCGGTTCGTTATTGTCGATATTTCCAGAAAAATTCTCCAAGATGACCTCGAAAACCCCCGGGTACTTGACTTGAACCAATTCTGACTGTTATTTATGAAGTTATTAAATTTGCCAAAAGGCCTCTCAAAAGATGCATTTTTTGCATGCATTTTTGGCTACAGCAATGCAACTTCCGGTTTGTAATAGATACAAAGTAGGTACGAATGATATAAATAATCTTTGCAAGCGAATGCAAAAAACCGCATTCCGATACGTCCCATCCTAAACGATTTCCTATCATAATGCTTCATTGCTTCGACTATATACCACATTATAAGCGGTTTTTCATGTACTCTAGCTTATTTTCCCTCCAAAAGCTAAAGGAGATTATTCAATCTCGGCATTATATGGTGCTACGCTAATAAGAACCTTCACCTACTGGGTGGAATTTTTTGTGCAGCTTTATATGCGATTCATTGTCCTTGAAGCGCCAGCCTTAAAAAAGAAAGACATGTTGCTTGTCGTTAAAATGCATCATTTTAAAGAAAACTACACTTCAATGGTTAAATGGATAAATAAATTCAAACAAATTACTAATTCAAAAAGTCATTACAGTTAGTAATGTCTTGTAAGTAGCTGTCTGGCGTATATTTCAAAAACAAATTTAAAATAGAGGTTTTGTTTTTAATATTCCGTTTTGGTTTATGTGGTTATTTCTTGTATTTTATTATTTTTTAAAATCAGTAAAACATGCTGAGGAAATGATACATTAGTTGTTTAGTTCTGACAAAGGACTAATTTTTTTATTGGCCATTGGGAATAAACAAACAGAAAAACAAAAATATACAAACGATAATGGGATTAAATAAAATAAATGTCAAAATTAAATATTTCTGGGTAGGTGACATTAAAATTACTCCACCTAGTTTAAAAACAGGATATAGGAAATGACAAATAGTTCTTTATGTATAAATTACACACTAGAAATTCTTATATTAAAATATATTTAAAACTGCTAGATATTTATTTATGAAAAAAATCGCTATATTATAGTATTTATATATTCATCAGAGGAAGTAAATAATTAATTTTGCATGAAAGAACCAGCTGATAATTGCGGTTAATGTAGGAAAACGGTAAATGATATGAGGGATTTACTTACCACATCCTTTAAATATTTGTTGATACCCATAACACATTACTACGTTGTTATTTGAAAAGTCAGTCACTATTTTTTCTAAATTTATTATTTTAGTTATATGAATACCTACGTGTATTGTAAAAATAATTCATACAATCAGTGGCGTCCACCCTAATTTTTAAGCGTGATAATTTTGATGGACCGCAGGGTGATAAATTATAAGTTGCATGCTTCTTCCGTGTGAATCAAAGACGGCAGTCGCCAACACAGCTGTAAAGAATGGCTAATAGAGTAATCAAATTGGAATTACACACGGGCCCGGATTGCGAGCCGTGATGTCATTGCCTCCTACAGCAGATTTTAATACAAAACACTAACTTGTAAGTGCTGAAATGAGAGGTGTAAAAATGCAATGGTGCAAGTTGTAAAACGATATAATGGCTATTATAATAAATAAGTAGCTGTCTAGTTTATATTCTTATTATTAAAATTTAAACTGGATATTAATTTCAGTAACTTTATTAGATTTTAGCAGTTTGCTTTCAATTATTGGGTCACCCTGTAAAACCAAAAATTAAGCAATCTTTAAACTCGATATTAAAAAAACTAATAAGGTACCTTCTTAATACTGTTACGGAAGCTCACCTACCTTTTTAGTTTATGAATAATTGTATTCCTGTTTACGTTAGAATTTATAATTGAAGCAGCTCACCTACCTCGTTAATTTATAAATTACGTTTCTGTTTATGTTAGAATTTATAATTTTTGTGATGCCTTTATTTTGACGTTTCTTGGAACGTTCTCGGCCACATTCTATTTGATTCTCGAGACCGCCGAAATCTTCTAGAACCCTAAATCAAACCTATAAAAGCGGATCATTTGCGCCGCTGGAATCAGTTTATATTGAGCAGCCAAACGCGAATGACATAAACATCAAAGTATAGCATTGCCAGTTGTGAAATTGGTTTGAAGAATATTTCTTGTGTAATCAAGAGTGACAATAAAATTTGTTTGTCTACGTGACGTGTTTCCACTCTAATCCAATTTAGAGACTACATTGGTGCCAGAAGAGACGTTCGACAAATAAAACGTTTGGAGTAGACAAGTAAATGCCAGTGACGAGATCAAGAGCGACGGAAATGGAGGAAACATTCAAACAGTTAATGGGAATGATGAAAGATATGAAAAGGAGCCAAGAAGATATGAAGGAAGAAATAAAGAAGAGTCAAGACGAAATGAGAGAAAATTTAAAAAAGGTAATAAAAACAGCCAGGATATCATATTTCACTAATTCAACATTTTAATTACTACACATGTCCACTTGCATTTGAAAAGCATACATGAGAGAATATATGACATTTTGAAAAACCTGTGGTTATTGTTTAATTTTTGCAGCTGCATTTATAATGCACGTGTTCAGTTGAACAATATTTTCAATTGATTCGGAATAAACGTCGTCATTCATAAATCCCTAAACACTGAAGTCTAATGAATTAAAATCGCGCGAGTCACTGAATAGTCGTTCCATATTTTCTAATATTTAATTCAAGATCATTCCATCCACAAAAAATCATTTCACAGAAAAAAGAATGTCGCCGCATCTAAATGTATTATAGTGTAAATCTGTTTCATAACTAATCTGTTGATGATAAAAAACATTTATTTGTATAAAAACACACGCAGGTGTTATAGGGTCAGCTCAGCGAGGACAGAAACTTCGCGTAGAGCAAAAAGGCAAAAGCTGGTTTGATATCGATGTTCAGTACGCATGGGGACTGCGAAAGCACGGCCTCTCCTTTCAGCTTGAAAAGTTTTTCCTCACGAGCACAAAGTCTAAAATTAATCAATTTTGACCATAACTGTAGAATGAAACATGTTTAATGCCAATTTAAATAGTGAAAGTTGCATTGCTGTGAGTTACTACTATCAACCAAGTTTCCAGGTTGCCAAGGTTACAATTTAAAAATTATGACTGAAATTCAATTTTTGACATCTTACTTGAAAGCTCTTTATATAAGTACTGACGTTATTCTGACTTCCCCTGTACGCCCTTTCATTTTTGACCACTGGTTTCTGGACACCTCGTATTAACAAATGGAATGGAATGGAAGGACGTTTGGATTAAAAAAAAAACAGCCTGAACTATTTTTGTTCAATCTTATTTAAGTCAGCCGAGCTTAGGTACACTACTATAAAAAAAACTGCAAATATGATGGGGTTTGGCAATTTATTATGAGCTTAGATCAATATTCACTAAAGCATCAATGATTGACGATTGATCCTTGAGTTTCACAGTATTAGTAGTAACTTTACAGTAGTTACATAATGTAAAAAATAGCTGCTGATACAATGGGGAAACTGCATGAATTTTATATTGGTTTGAAATGTATTACATGGCTATATTTTCATATTAAAAGGTCAGAATATCTCTGCGACAATTATCATATAATAATTAAAATAATAACACTAATAAATTGTCATGGAATGTAAACAAAACCACGTGGCGCGAGCATCATCTTGTTTATGTTTTCGTAGGTAAAGGTGCAGTGTTACGGCGTTTGTTTCGTGTGTTTTTGTGGTATTTTTGGGTCATAGATAGTGTGTAGGTAATGCTGTGCGAATTACGGTGACGGAAACGGGTCATGTTTGTCACAAGCACAATCGGATAGTTTGCTACGAGTGAATTCATTTAATTTTATGCTTATAAACCTCATTTTTGTAAATTCCAACTTGCATTTCTCCTTAAACATTTTAAAAAAAATTTATATTTATTACTTCTGATAGCGTAATAGAAAAGGTTAATTGATTCTTTACAAATTTGCATTTTACATTATCTACTTATAAAGGGTGTCCCAAAATAGAAGGCCATACCATTCATCATTGGACAAAATAATGCGACTTCCTTATGTCATTTTTTGTTTGGGCGTCCTTATTTCAATGTTAACAGTGTTAGGTTACATTTTAAAAAACAATTTTTGTTAATAATCCCATTGTTTTGTAAGATTCAAACTTGAAATTTTGCACGTTTTTTATCTTATTCCAGCATACTTATCATGTAATTTTGGTGAAAAAAGTGCCGATGAAGGTAACTGAGAGATACAGTACCTTTTATCCCCTCCAATTATTTCTAAGTACGCCTATGCAGCTTTTCTTGAAATATCAAACGTAGAAATTTCTTCTGATCATTTTATCTCTTTCGTAATTTTTTGTTTAAATGGTCCGTTTTGGAGAAAAATGACAATTTGTAGTGCCCATAGATGTATCATTCACTATCATTTTCAAGTGAAACTGAAATTTTGTAGATATACCTATTATTACAATACATTGGCAACTTAGCAATTCATAATACTTACTGAATGAATATTTACTAATTAAAATAAATTTTATAAAAGGTAACTTTAACACCCTGTATATTGAAACAGGAACGCCCAAATAAAATATAGCAGAAGAAAAGTCACATTATTTTTGTCCAAAGAATATGTGGTTAATGGTATGGGCTTCTATTTTGGGACACTCTGTATATTTCCAATTAAACTTACATTGAAATGGTCTTCACAAACAAACAATGTTGCAATGTTGAAGAGCTAAACGTTTTCCTTTCGTGCAGCTTCAATGTGGTATAATACTTCTTCCATTTGCATACACTTTCCAATTTCAATACCAATGTCTACTTAACAAAACATGACCCAAATGACAAATTAATACTTCAAAACGCATGTACTGCGTTCTCCGAAAATTGAAATCATATTATACAGATAGCACAATGATGTATTAGAGCCCCCGCGCACTAGCGGCCAAGTCGCGCGGCCAGGTCGCGACGACCAAATCATTACATTGTCTTCAAATTTACACCGCGCACTTGACTGCCAATGGCCGCGACGGCCAACGAGATCTGTGGCGGTGCACACGCGGCCCAGCAGCAGCGCGACCAACTATTTACATTACGTTCAATGGATGAGCGCGCACTAGAGAGCGACTAGACAGCGGCCAGTACAGTAGCCCTGCTGCCATATAGCAAATGCTTGCTCGGAATTCATTTCACAACTACACTGAGTGACTATTTTTTGAAAAATGTGCTTGACAGTCGCTTTCGATTGGCCGCCTTGAATTTTCGTGGCGCGACCTGGTCGTCGCGACCTGGCCGCGCGACTTGGCTGCTAGTGCGCGGGGGCTCTTAGGGATACACGTGCAAACGTCATCTGACGTCACTAGTCGTCGCTATGGAGACGACCGTTTCCTGGAGGCGTGGCCAAACAGAAATTTGAAGTATTTTAGACTTATGTTTCTACGAATACATTCTTTCTTCTGCAAGTATTTGGAAAAATTATGCATTATCCCCATTATGCCATGTTGGTACTACGACTTTGTCCGCGAATGAAGGTGAATTTCAATATTTTCAGTAAGTGTTTTTATCTAATTTTGTGTCCACTACTTGGTGGTTTAGTTACTATTAATTTTTGTCTCCTGTTTACATTGAATTTGTTTATGAGCTTAAAATCTTCACGCTGAAAATGAAAGCATAATACGTGTGTTATAAAATAATATTTTATTAACGCTTACGGGCCGTTACAAATCACGGGTCTTTGTCTTTTTATTGGGAATAGTTTTTGCGGGCAACATTCAAAAGCTCTAGAGAAATATTTTATATTCAGTAATTGTTCCCTCACAATTCTTTGTTCCATTCTCCTTTAACAATGGAGTTTTAAGTGGACATTTTATTAGTCATGTACCTATCGACAGATATTAACAGGTTCCTTTATAGCATTTTTATGTAATATAAATTTCATATACAAGCCATTAAAATGTATTAACAAGCGATAGTTATATTGTGCAAGACGTGGTGATATTTTTTAATGGCTATTTGTCACTATGAGAACAGCTATTATAACACAAATTGAAAATTGGAGCACGCATAATAATTTTCTAAATAATATTTATAGACACATCTTTTCAAAATTGCACCTTATTTTACATTAGATATTGCTCGCATTAAAAGAAGCATTTTTATTAAACTATAAAACTGTGACTTTGAAAAGTACTAGCATTTGAACACATTAAATAAATTAATTTAACACAAACAATCAAGTGATTAACAGCATTGCATTATTGCAAATATCAGACAGAACTGGCGATTTAAATCAAGAATGCGCCCTCGTTGTGCAAAATTTTATACTGTATCTAGACAATCGTTGGTTATAGTGGTTTGTAATATAATTCTTGCGTGTTGTTTGCTTGGTTTTCTTTTATCGTTAGTTATCTGATTATTTATAGTTATCGATTGGACATTAAAATCAGGTAAGTCAAAATTTTTGTGCAAATGAACCTACCAATGAATATGTGTCTTGCGACAATTATCATATAATAATTAAAATAATAACACTAATAAATTGTCATGGAATGTAAACAAAACCACGTAGCGCGGGCATCATCTTGTTTATGTTTTTGCAAATATCAGACAGAACTGGCGATTTAAATCAAGAATGCGCCCTCGTTGTGCAAAATTTTATACTATATCTAGACAATCGTTGGTTATAGTGGTTTGTAATATAATTCTTGCGTGTTGTTTGCTTGGTTTTCTTTTATCGTTAGTTATCTGATTATTTATAGTTATCGATTGGACATTAAAATCAGGTAAGTCAAAATTTTTTGCAAATGAACCTACCAATGATATTTTTACTGTTATTGTGTGTCTTCATATGATATCTACGATAAAAAGAATATAATTTGTTCCACAGTTAACTAGAAAACATCTATTAAAACATCGGAAGTTCGCTTCTCCTGGCCTAGATGAGACTTTCCCTTGTTTAAACAATGTGCCGGCAACTTTACTCTGCCACTATCCATGGTAATGTCACAATGTTTTTTACAAGATTATGTCCCACCAGTTTGGAAGTTGGCATCCATCACTCCAATTTATAAGAACGGAGATAAGCTACACTAGAATAATTATGGTCTCTTAAGTATTCTTCCCTTTTCTTGGAATCCGTAATTGCTGAATTTTTATAAGTTTCTTTTACAAGAGTACATCATACACCAACAGCATAGGTTTGTTCCGGACAGATCAACTCTATCTAACTTCACTGTGTTATCGACTGGTTCATATTCAGATATGAACACAAGTCACTATAGTACTAGTACCTTTGCTGGCTTTACGGCTATAGATTTCAAATAAAATAAACAATTTATACCAAATATGAATTAAAGATTTACATTTATGACAATAATCTGGTTTAGTTTGCAGACTACTGTGGTAGTTGTCAATTTGTCGTCAGGTTTGGAAGCGCTACTAACTGGCAAAGCTCCTCTTTACGGCAGGCACCAAATATTCCCAAAACAATAGCTACTTTCATCATAAGATATTTGTCATCCGGTGCGCACTTCAAACACTGTTCAATTTGGTATCTGGTCAAGATCTTTGATTTTTTGAGTTGATAACTTTCTCCTTGACGCTTCAGAAACGCAATGAGCTTAAAGTGCTTGCTGATATCTACATCGCTATTTATTCGTAACATTCATAAAATAATTAGACCATAGAGATGAAGATTTCCAAACCTTCGATTTCTCCTCAAAATGGGCCAAGAATACATTTTCATTATATTTACCAGAAACGTCATTTTCTTCACACCACTTCACAAACTTATTATATACAATTTCATATTGAATGGGATTTTCTTGGTAATAAGTCCAAAGCAGCTTGGTTGGCCGTTTCACCGATTTCTTTAAATGGATTGTTCTTTTTCATATTTTCTTTATACTTATTAAGAGTAAAAACACACAACGTTTAAAAGTGACAAATCCAAAGCTTTCAAACTTTTCGTAAATGACGTAGTATGAATACAACACAACTTTGTGGAATACAACAATGGTTGCCACCATGGTTACAATATATCATTGGTAAGTGACCACTTCGAAAATTTGATATAGTGCCTACGACGCTATTTAAAACTTAACTTATTTCTACCCGGGTTAATTTTTTTTCATGCTGTTTGGAGAAAAAATATTGTATGATATTTATGTTAAAAGTGTTTTAGGGCACTGATGTAAACTTTTACATGCGTGTCTTAAAAGTGCACTTTTAATACTCACATCATAAATAAGTCTTTTATAGTAAAAGATGGCTTGATCTTAAAAATTTATTAGTTTTTGTATTAGTCAACGGAGCAACATAGTTTAAAAAAAAGACTCACCATAGTGATGACTCCATGTTAGAACAAAAATGTATTTGAATAAAAAGTTTGTTTTGACGAGTTCAATTTTCTACACCTACTTCTGGCTGGCTACTTGTAAATGCCACCAGTTTCATAGGAAGTTCGATTTCTTTTATTTTGTATTACAGGTGAAATATAGGTACCAATTTTGTGATTTATTTGTACGTTAAATAGATACAGATGTATTTGTTATTTTCTTGTTTGAATAATTTTTTTAAGCAAATAGCGATTACGTATTGTATTAACTGTTGAAAGGCAAACTAAATTGATTTTACAATGCAATATTTTTATGCAAACTTACATAAGAAAAACAATATTATGCACATTAAATATACGGCTGCAGAAATTGAAAAGTATATTATGTATAGGTATATCCATTAATTTCGAAAATAATTTCCGTGGAATTAATAGACACTTGCAATTTTGTTCACTGTTAGGTACATAGTAAAATCTAAGAAATAAATTAACTCTAGACTATGCTCGTTTGATTAATCTATTAACATTCATTTAACCGTGTAATTGTTCGTAATAATAAAATATGTTTCTACCTTACCTTCTCGCTTTTAATATTTATACTTAAATATTTTATTTGAAGGTGCTAAAGTGCCGACTATACAGTTTCTTATAAAAATAACATGAGAAATGTGATTTATGATTGACTATTTATGATTTACAGTGTGTCCCGTTTTTCAAGTTAACACCTCTAAAAATGTAAGAAGGCTGTGGAATTTCGGTAAGTCAATTTTTTTACAGTGAGCACCCTGAAGGGAGATTATATTATATTACCTGGCCTACTACGACTACTACTACTAGGGTCGTTGCTCGTAATTGCATTTGAGATTTGTAACTTTTTCTGAAATCTGCCTATAGTTTTTGAATGTAATAAATTTCCTGCAAATATAACAAAAAAAATTTGGAAGCTTTGCTGCAATAATAATATAATAATAATAATAATATCTCTACCCCTCATTCTAATCACAGGGATTACCCCAGAAGTCGGAGACTTGTGCGGGAGAGGGGGCGGCATATTATTATTAAGCAGGCCGCATTTGCGCCCAGGAACGACTTACGTTGGTAGGCCCTAACCACTATTCAGTGCAGGAATGAGGAAAACCTGGAAAACCTCATTAATTAGGGGGGTGGTCAAATATCAACCGGCATCAATCTCTCACATTGACCCAAGCTAACATTATTCCACCCTACTATACCCACAGAGAGGGTGCCAATCCTCTCCACGAATATAGCTTATATACGGTGTACCGGCAGCTGGGCTCGAACCAACTCCATCTAGTCACCTCGATTCAAGTACTAACGCCTCAAACCGCGCGACCACTGACCGATAATAATGCTGGAAAGATTGAGCTACCTGAGTCAGGAAGCTTTTGGTGCATGCATGAGAAGATTTTTTTGATTTTTTAGTTTGAAGTACCATAAATAGTTCCGAAAACCCCGCACGTTAGAGATCTTGGTCTGATTGGAAGCGGGTCTGCTGTCCTAGCAGTAATAACCTTTATGCCTCCTTAGGACTAAGTATGAGAACTTTCCGAGTTTGATAAGGACAATGTCAACTCATTGTCGGACACACTACAACATCATCCTCACACTCTAAGGCTCCCCTACAGGACAGATCAGTTTCACTGCATTCGTTATCTTAATGAATGACGAATCATTCTGTACATCCCTTTCGGGCAGTTGTCGTCGCATCAGTATATTTAGTATTACTAGTGTAAGACTCGCTGTGATTTGGAATAAGAGTCGATAAAATTACGGTAAATTTAAGTCCAAAATTTGTTGGTTATTTGAATCTGTCAGACTCTTTTCAAAAGTCTCCAGGATTTCATAGTTACTAGGACCTTCGACCTGTCTGAGTTTGGGATTTATGGGCCAAAAGCCCTTTACACACGAAAGCTCTCCGGTTAATGTAGATGTGGGCCTATATTATTACAGCTTAATCTCTGACAGTAGTTTTCTAGGCTATGTGGCTACATGGTCCAACCTCTCACTCATTCCACTGGAATATTGGTTGACTGTTTATTCATGCTGAAAGTACGTTATCTAATATTTTGGAATTTGCACTTCGTTATTTTCATTTCTCCATACAAATCTTTCAGTTATTGAGTAACTTTGTTTCTATGTTGAAGGTTATGAGGCTTATCAGTTATCTCAGCATTTATCAGTGCTTCTGGATTACATTTAGTCACACATGTTTATCATGTCCATGCGTCCTACATCGTCTAGCAGCCTTGGTCAGGGGTCTTCGGGGTTAAACAATTTTATGTTATGCGGTTATAAGATAGGACGGTTATTGGGTTAGAGGATCCTAGAAATTACCTAGTCATATTTACATTACACTTACTTATCAACAGCATGCTGCATATAACATATTACAATCTAATACAAGTTAAGGGGTTTGCCGTTATGGAGTTGAGAGGTTACAAGCTGAAAGTGTTTTGGGGTTCAGGTTCATGGTAAACTCATATTCACACATTATCATCAGTCAGTTGAGTCTTAAATATTTCATTCCACCAGATATATGAAATTCGGGGTTGAGAGATTTGAGGTTATGTGATTACGGGGTCGGGGAGCTTATTAGTACTCTTGAGTTATAATATCGTATTAAAATAACATTTTTATCCCTCTATTTCATACTATTATCTTCAAGTAAGTGAAAATCGAAGATTTCAGATCGTTTTTGAGGTTAGCGATGAATGCTGACGTAATGACATGAAGCCGACATGTGTTTCCGACAATTTAGACTTTCTTGTAAACTTACGGTAATTTTACATTAATTTTTAAAAGTTACTATTCACAACATAACTAGTAGTAGTACATACAACAGAATTGCCTAGAATAACAAACTGCTATACGAAAATTATTATCAAAATTTCACAATAGTATTTTTCAGCCAATTAAATGCTTGTATTTTGTAGCGTTACTATAGCAACTAAGAAAATTTCCGGAAATTTTTCTCTTCCTTGGGGTAAGGAGCATGAAATTACACTGGAAATTTTTTGACATTTATAAATAAAATGACATTTATATATTTAACTTCAAATTTATTCTATCATAATTTAATAAGTACACTTCATTGTGAAATTTTCTTACCGAATACCACTCTAGCTTCAATTAAAAACTGGAAATTTTTTCTTGCACACGAATATTTTTTAGAAAATTTTCAAAATATTCGTGTGCTCGAAAAAATTTCCAGTAATAGTTGAAGCTCTCTGAAAACAAAACCTGTTCTGCTATATGCAACAGCAGTGACTTTATGATTTCATAGTTAATTAAAATTGATGCTATCTGCTATGGGAAAGTTGAATCAGAGTCTGTTAACAAATACAGGGTGGTCACTTTTACAATACTCGATACAGGGATCTTAGAAACTTATGCAAAGTGGCTAAAATTAGGAAAAGTTCCCTGCCTGTCAATTTTCTGATGAGAAATGTGAGAAATCTTGTGTAGTTCCCTAATAAGCGGCTGAAAACTGAAAAATTGTATTTTAATTTTCTACCATATTCCCAAATCTTTATAGTCAACTTTTGATTTTCTTATGGTCACCATATATTTTTTTTTAATCATTACCTCCCCAAGAAAATATTAACCACTACTCTTATTTTATTTACCTTAATTGGGAATATCACGGTAACAAGCATAAACATGAGCAACTTTATTTACTTTTTCCTAATTTAAGCCGCCCTGTATTACTGATGAAAATTCAGGGTTAGGAGACCAAGATTATTAAAAAAATAATAATAAACAGAGACAATTTACTCAACACAAGGGAAATGAGAGAGATGATATAATGATAATGATTCATAATATGAATACTAATGGATTATAAGGAATAATAATTTTGAAATTAAACACCCAATTGACTAATAATAATAATGACTCGTTCTGATTGACCAGAATTGTACTGTGAAATTTAGGAGAGACACCATACCAACCTGGATTCGGGGAGAAAAAAACGAACGTTGTTTTTGGTAGAAAAAGAGAAGCCACGTTGAAATTTGCTTCCACATAAAAATTGATTAAAAACCAGTAAAAATAGCAAAATTCAATCAAATGGGAAGACAAAGCAGGTCAAATTTTTCTTCCGCACAAAAACATTAAGTTCAAAATAAGTACTGGAATAAAAGTACAGGTTGTGGGAAAATCCATTAAAAGGGGATTTTATGAAATACAATTAAGGTAAGGCAATAACCGAATGACCCCGATTTGAAGACACTGAAGACGAAGAAATCAACTAGAAACAATGGATAAAGACGCGGCAATGATGGAATGTGCAAGTGGGAAGGATGTACAATAGCCGACAGACTATAAGGTAAATGTAAATGGTAAAAAAGTGTTTAAAAAACGTATTTCTATTCTTATGTGTGTTATTATAGTATGTTTTTATTAATTTAAGTCAATTGAGTAGGTTTGCGCAAGGTAGATGTACGAAAGTAATGTAACTATTCGAACGAAATATTTGTTACCTACTCAAAAATGTTCAAAATAATAATTAACTAGTACTGAACAAAACCATCTTTTGATTAAAAAGTAAATAATTTTAAAATAAATTTCAGAATTAAAATTTATTAATAACTTTAATTCAAACTCTATATCGGGCTTAATAACAATTTTTTTTATTGCAAAATACTTTCTCAGAACCACCGTTGAGTAAATAACTCTCATACCAATGGGTTTAACTAAACAATAATAAAACAGTTTTTAGAAGGCTGAGGTTCACAAGAACTGGCACTCAATTTTTATCAGCCAGCAGTTAATAGCATCTAAATAAGGCTTGCTACAGGCTATGCGTGAATTCGCAGTTCGTGATTTGTAAGGAATTTGTGCACAGTGTGTAGGGTTTTTATGAATGGATTTTTAACGGACAAGATACTACACACTATTCGCGATTTTCTGACACATCACGGATCGCGCATAACGAATCGCGAATACATGCATAGTCTGTAGCAAGCCTAAAGAGACTGGACTGACTAAACAAAAATGCAAACAAAAACAAATACACATTCCTGGAATTGTAATAAATAAATATTACAATATATTATAGTTTTCAAGATCCCTTTACTGGTTGTCGTCGAGACCACCATGTATGTTATCGTTACCGAATTCATAGCATCATTTTCAAAGTCGTTATAACTATTTGTCTCATAAATAACTTGGGAGAGGCAAGTTTAAAATGTTTTATATTAGAAGATTTCATATTACAATTTTAATTTTATGAGTTCCTCATTATTTCTATGGCGGAGATCTGGTAGAGATCAAAGCAGTATTTTAGCCCTGAGAATATAAAAATATATATTTGTTGTAATAAAACGCTCAAATTAGGCATAATTTATATTACAATATAAGTAATCGGAGCGCCTATCTATTGGTATAACAAGACCAGCATTGCTTTCTTCACATAAAACAGTCGACTCGTTTAATTTCCGTCGATGGTAGTAATTCTTATGAAAGTATCATTAATAATTAATGTCGAAAACAAACTTATCCGCCTCTCAAATAGATCTAACGTTTTAAATTACATTTCAATTAGTTGAGATTTATTAACCACCTCTATGTTAGTCTTCCGTCCTGTCGCGTACGCTTAAAACTTTTTTATTTAATTTATAACGCCGATTTCCAAATGCCGAATGAACAACTTATCGGGAGGGAATCGGCTACCAGGAATGAACAGACACCATTTCGATAAGATCTTTGTGAAATATTAAATTATTTTAATTAATTTTGATTATTGATTACTACAGCACGTATTTATATAAAATCTGTTCAGCAGCAGTGTATTGTTATAAACCGGTTAATATAAAATATTAACGGTTTAATTGGCTCTTTCGCCATTATGACGGCGGTATTTTTTTGTCTGTCTAAGTGGCCAATTATTATTTTGCTTTACGCATACCATACTGCAAAAATAAATACGGTAGACATAGAATAAATTATTAGTTTCTAGCAATATAGGCTAGTCAATGAATGGCCAAAAAGAGTGCGTAGCGTGCAATGAGGGGAAGGGGGGGGGTTATTTTCTGGTTCAGGAATATATTGGAGGTTAGGACGTAAACATATTAAAAGTCCCCTAGCCCGTCCGCTTCAGGAAGGTAGGGGGTAGAATGATCTCCTTTTTTTGTTTTTCGCTTATAACTTAAAAACAGTGCATCGTAGAGAAACATTGGTTACATACATATGAAAGCCTATAAAATTACCTACAGACTATTTTTATCCATTTTTTCGCTATGATAAATCTTTTCCCAGATATCTGCTCTCAAGTGCCGGAAATTAAAGAGACAAAAATTTTTTACACACGCGTTTTGTCATATTTCTCCTTGTAACTCCTCAGCCGTTTGTCTTACAGAAAAGTTACATAAGGGGATATTTTAGAAAAACAAATCTTGGTCAAGAGTATATACCGGGTAACAACGGAATGTGGGCACACGCTTTAACTTTTTTATGACTGCTGATAAATATTTGAAATTGGGTGGGTTTATACTAGATGGTGCCATGGATTCTTTGAGGTCTTTTCGGATTTCATGACATTTCCGGTTTAACCGGAAATGACATAAATTTATATTTTTGAATGGGACACCCTGTATTTTTTGACATTTTTAGAATCAGCGGATCATTTTACGTATTATGGTAGGACCAATTTTCTTACACATTTTCTGGATGTATTTTTTTTTTAATTTTTAAAAATAAAACTAGAAGGCCGCGACTGGCAGAAATTGTTTTCTTTTTTGTTTGTAATTATGGGAAAATTTCTAAATTTTAATATTTTTATACGTTTTTTAGTTACCACTAAAAATTTCAATTAATTGTATTTCCCTAAAAACTCATTTTTTTTCAAATGTAAAGAGCCCCATTAATTTTTTAATAAAACAATTTTTTTCTGAATTTTGTGGTACAACAATTTTTAAATCCGTCAAAAAAGAAAACAAAACTCTGTCCGTCTGTCGAAATCGTCGTCGGACAATTCTTGCACTAAGTGAGCTTTGTAGGGATTGTACTTGCTTTTGTGAAGAAATCTACCCAATGTGCTTTTACTCACACTTAAATCACCTGCTAAGACTCTCATAGTGGAATGCGGTATTTTTTTCATGAAGATTCAAAAGGGCGTGTAACTGCACATCTTCATTTAGTATACTTTGCTTCAGTTAATCAATTAAAAAATACTTAATACTTAACCAGTTAAAATGGATTCACTCGTACAATCTTAGCAAACTATTTAAAATTGATTGCCTGTAAAAACTGCACGAGCACGTTTTATCAGACCGATAAAATTAAAAAAGGCATCAAAGAAATTATGCCAAATATTTTGATACTTGTAAATAATTTGGATATTGCTGCCCATCCTGTAACAATTAGAAGCAACTTGTGATACAATATGTCCCCATTAAAAACAAAATCAAGCATTTTTGCTTCCATTTTGACAAAAAGACGTAACGCCCGGAGCATACCTTTCGTTGGATCACTTTGTATATTGTACCACTAATACGAAAAAATCCAGCGATACAAATTATCGTTTTTATTGACCGATTTCCCTCATTGCAATTTGCCCTTTGGAGGCAAAATAAATCAATAGATTAGTTTGGTTAAATCAACTTTTCTTTATAATTTGTTTCAGTTCCATATACATGGAATATTAGGACATCCTGTATACCCACATTACGTGCCAAATAATACATCATCGAATACACATGTCATTAACAGTCATAGATTTCCTCATTTGCCAGTTTACATGTTTATTTAAATAAGCACCTATAGTCGCGATGCTTAATTTGTCTCAGCTTAACAGCTTTTAATTTCGTTCTGGTTGCAGCTCCACTTAACTAATTAAAATAATTCCACATATTAAATGTGGCAATTTATAATTGCCTCATGGGCGTCCTCATCGCGCATATCATTTCTCGGAGACCCGTGAAGGGTATAAAACGTAAAGATGATAGAGTAGTTGGTAATGAAAGCCAACCATTTAACAAGTACGTGATCACAATAAGAAATCAATCACCGGCTACCGTGCGATGAGTATCTGGTGTCTGCTAGTTATGATTCAATCATCGTATCTAGCTGGACATTGCCTCATTATTTCCACTTGTATCCGCCCCGACAGCAAAATTCCTCCAGAGCTGATAATCGGCACCGCCGGCCTGCTCAGCTCCATATCACAGTAGTAATGGACGATATATGGTTTTCTATGGTCATTAATAAATATTTCAACATATACGTATACATATTCTATAACGAACGAATACAACTGATTTATTGCCAGTCTATGGAATTTAACTTGGCTTTTCATATTTATATGGGAGAGAAGGTGGTATGTATAACAGAATACCGTTACTATTTTTAATAGTCAGACCATGTATGCATATCCGTTTCAATTGCTCTTTAGCTGTCTTAGTGTCTGTCTAATAACACAGTTTTACAAGCCCAAAAAAAAACTACGTCCCAAATTATTATTTAACCATTGGAGTATCAATTTTCACCGGTCGTCAAAAATCGCATTGGGAGTTTTTTTTTTATAAGGATTGTTTAAAAAAAATTGCAAATTAATAATTTGTTTTTTTAAGATGTACATATAGATACCTTTGAAACTATTTTCGCTACTGGTCTTACAAGTTTGGTGATCATTTGAGGGATATGTGGGAATACATTAGCTTGTTGAATTATATTTGTAGGAGAAATCCTGGTCTTGTAACTAAAGACATCATTAAATCCTGTAGACGTAGATATGGGCGTGAAATTTTTTAAGCAAAAAAACATGCTTATGAAATCTTTATCAATAATTCGAGTAATCTCTAAATAGCCATGTGGTAGGTAATTAAAAGAAATAATGTAAGTTATGACATGCTCTCTACGAGTCATATTAATGCACATACTTTTAATCCATTCTTTGCCAATATTGCCCAGAATATTATTGATAATTTGTCTAGTACTAATATTAACTTTGAGGATATTATTCATCATATTAATCCACGTATGAATGAGGGACATTATAGGTCAACTCAAAAATACAACAAGTATTGATCCATATAATATCAACGTAAAAATAATAAAAACTATTAAACATTTAATTGTTAATCTCTTACATATTTAACTAATGAATGTATTAGGAAGCATGTATTTCCTGACATTCTTATGCTCGCAAAAAGCAAACTATAGACCTATTTTCTTAACTCTAATCATGGCTAAAATTTTGAAAAAGACGAGGGACGTATAAATCAATATTTTGAACAAAACAATCTATTTCACTACTGTCAATTTGGTTTTCGTAATAGAACATCCACTTCGCTAGCAATAAACAATTTAACACACTCAGTTTTAAGTGGATTTGAAAATAAAAGCATTGTTTCTGGTACGTTCTATGACCTTACTAAGGCTATTTATTCACAACATCTTAATACAAGTGAGTGACAGATCACAGTTTGTTTCTTTTAGTAGGAGGAAATAATCATGCTTAACTTTGAACCATGGAGTACCGCAGGGGTCGGTTCTTGGACCTGTACTGTTTCTTATTTATATTAATGATCTACCAAATAGTGATGACATTTCCACTTTCATCCTCTTTGCGGATGACACTACCATTTTAAACAGTGTGAATCAGGTCAGTATCCTTTAGCAGAATGTACAAACAATACAAAATAACGTAAAGCAGTGGTTTTTGGCAAATAAGGTGTTTATAAATCAGGATAAAACTCAGTCTATTTTGTATACATTGTGTCGTATGAATGACGGTGGTGAGTTTTTTAACTGCAGCTCTCAAGTAAAGTTTCTTGGTGTAAATATTGACCCTCAGAGGTCTTGGAAGCAACATATTGATGTAAAAAAATTTCGAAAATAATGTTCTTGACCAGAAGCCTTGTTAAAACCTAGCACGCACCGTCGGAAGCGCTATAGTGTTTTGTATGGTGATACAAAAAATCAGATCAATACCGAAAACAGTTTCCAAGATACAGTGATGTATATTTTAAAAATCACAAATTATTAATTTGCCATTTTTTTAGAACAACCCTTATAAAAAAAACCTCGCAGTGCAATTTTTGTACGACCGGTGGAAATTGATATTCCAATATTTACAAATAACAATTGGGGACAGGTCGTAGTTCTTTACCTTAAAGTGACTTCGAAGTGAACGATACACATCCAAGAGAATTCTATTATCGTTATTTCCACTTGGATCCGCCCCGACAGCAAAATTCCTCCAGAGCTGATAATCAGCACTGGCGGCCTGCTCAGCTCCATATCACAGCAATAATGGACGATATATGGTTTTCTATGGTCATTAATAAATATTTCAACATATACGTATACATATTCTGTAACGAACGAATACAACTGATTTATTGCCAGCCTATGGAATTTAACTTGGCTTTTCATATTTATATGGGAGAGAAGGTGGTGGTATGTATAACAGAATACCGCGCTAGCCAAAGAGTATGTATGCATATCCGCTCCAAGTTGCTTTTTAGCTGCCTTACTGTAATTGGTCTAAATATACTTTATCACATAAGTTATTAGTCAGACATTCGATTAGTATAAATTTGTGGCGTAGGGATAGTAGCAAATTTCTATGTATTGCAGTAAAGATTAAGGTTGATTCTCATTATATATTCCGTTCTGTTTGCGGTTACGTTACATGTCGTTTCCAAATAAAATTCCGTACTGACGCTAACATATTTTTGAAGGACAAACTGAGACGTATCGAAAGTGATTTTTGATGGTAGGAACATTAAGTTGTAGGTCCATTACCACATTTTATACGCACATAATTGAATTAAAGAGTGCTGTTAGTATTTAAATATGAAAGTAGTTCCTGCAATTTAAATTTTATCATGCGAAAATATTAAAAAAAAACGTATTTCACCATCTCTCAGTCCTAAGATATGTTTTAAATTATGTAGTGCAAATAACAGGAAAACAGCTAAAGTTACGAAAATAAAATATGATACGATACATACTACATACTACATAAGAACAGTATCGACCTTTTTGTCGTTTTTTTTTAAATTTACAAAAATATAAAAATAATCGTCTGCAATTTTTTTCGGTTACTGGTAGGAATTGTAGATAACTCTAGTTAAAAATTCGTTAAAAAAAGTCGTGCCTATAATTTTGAGTTTCTCCATGAATAAAAGAATTATTTAAAACATCATCGTTTGGATAATATATAGGTATATGAAATACAGATCGGCAGTGAATAGAATTCTGTACATGAAAATTTAAAAATATGCAGGATAATCAATTAAAAACTATAGTTTCGACAGTTTAAGTCAACAAAATTTAACAATTGATAGTTTATTTTTTTATTTTTGTATGAAATTAAGCCATTTGTAAGATACTGTTAAAAAACATCAAATTGAACTATTCTTTTTACAAACATTATTTCTTTAACTTCCATTGCATTCGATATAAAAAAAAACTATGAAAAATGATTATTGTCTGAAATATCTCGAAAACGACACGGATCAGGTATAAGAAAATCTCATTGAAATGACAGGAGGAATCCAAAACCTGTACAAAAAATTATATCATTCATTTAAAATAATATAGTTGGTGACATTCATTGGGACGGTCATATCGATTGAACGAGAGACACATTTTCAGAAAAAAATAATCGGTAGTGATACCATAACAGCTCAGATTTAGCCGGATATTTATTTATGTTTCCTTTCGAGTACTTACTGTCGTGGCAATGACGAAAGTAAGTACGAGAAAATAAACATAAAACAATATCAGGCTCAAAATCTGAGCTCGAATGGTATCTGGTAAAACAATTTCATTAATAGAATAATGATACAATTTTCGATTTCATTTACTAAGTATTTCTTTTTCAGACGTATTACCAAATCGAGACATTTGGATACATTTGTGATTTTGACGTCTAACAATTTTAAACTGACGTTATTTTTAATAAATAAAGTAACATAGCGTTGTTATGATAACGTAATTTATCTGCTTTTTTATCCAGTTGCATTTTCTCTTCCTTCCTATTTAGCCGATAGCAAACCACGATTTTTGCGTTCGTCAATGGGATTTTTTATACATGAGTGTCATTACAATCATGAAAAATTCTAACTGTCCACCGCTGTGAATCAGCCTTTATAACTAAAAATGTATGTCTGGTAATTTGGCACAACCAAAGCCATAACTCATACGTACGTACACACAATAAAAAGTATGTTTGGAATGTTGTATTTAACTTGAACATAATTTTATGAAAAATATATGTTACTCTGTATTAATTTATATACAGACATACATTTACGTGTAGTTTATTTTAATTAAGCAACTACATTAATTAAAGTTCAAAATACAAGCATGGAAATAGTGTGCAAACGACAAACAAACAATATTCAGATTCACGTATCAAGCGAATCCAGAAAATGTTATAATAATATTCAAGGATGACCATTGAGACCTCGGAAATATAACTCAATTAAATGTCGATTATAAATTGAAGACATTTTTAAAATTGATTTTTTTCTCACTTTAATTCAAACTAATTGCATTTTCTCATTGCTTATGCTCCTATATGTGAAGAAAATATGTTTTTAAATAGGTATAACAGTCATTACACTGGGCTTATTCAGCATTTTTTTATTTCATAAATGGAAAGTACCTATAAGTGAAAAATAATGGATCTGCAAAATATTAGAATTTTATTCGAACGTTTAGTACCTTAAAATTAATTACAAATCTCCAGCGCGCGAGAATGAGGCACGGCCAGGTGCTACGTCACGTCACGCATAAGCTCAGCGACTGCGCTCTATTCAATGGTTACATGCAGTTTTAGGAGTATTGTTCCTATTACGTACTGCTTGTTTGAGATTCAGCATGAGTACAAATTAGAATTTTAAGTATTGCATAGTTACAGAATGTTCAAATATAAGTATAAATGCGTCGGAATATTATGTCAAGAAGACCGGCGAGGTTTGATGAAACTATTTTTCAACAAAGCACAAAGATTTTATCAAAGCAGGCCGATTTTTTTTTAATTTTGAACATCTCCATAATTTACCGTTCCGAACAACTTTTTCAAGTAAAATTTTGCTGTATTTTTAGAAGAAAAAATACTTTAACTGAAACCAAAACAGTTTTTACTCGGTGCACTAAATATTTCAAATAAAATTATTTCGAAAACTGTTACTACTAACGACTTCAATAAGGTATACCTTTTTCAGATATAACAGGTAGGAGAATCGATTGTTTCAATAGTCAGATGGATACAGCAGCAAAAAAGTTCTGTCATTTGAAAGAAACATGATGTGCCATCTACTAGTGACTTCAAAATTAGAAACATATTTGAACTTCTCGTCCGCAAAAAAAACCCCGATTTACAAATTTTATGTAAATATATTTTAATTAAGCTGGTTACTGATGACAATTGACAAAGAGTCTGAAGAGAACCAGGTGGTCAACAGCGACTTAATTTACCCCGTGAAGGGGGTACCGTAATGTCTTGGGGTGGGTCGAACAAGTTATTACGCCCATTATCTACCCCCTACGTAATGAATTAGGTGAAAATTTTATGTTTATGGACGACAACGCTTGACCAGTACACTCGAAGCAGGACGTATCAATAGATTAGATTGGCCAGCCAACTCTAATGACACAAATCATATTGAAAACATATGGGATTTCGTTGATAGAGCCATCCACAATCACATTTCTCCAGATCAGACTGCAGAAGAGGAATGGAACAATATTCCGCAAGAGATCGTTAACCGCTTGATTATCTCAATGCACAGACGTGTCAATATGCTATTGGAACGCGGTGGAGGTCATACTATTAGTGAAGTAGAGAACTTGCTTACTGTTACTTTTTTTTGATTAAATAAATTTTGTCAAAAATGTCACACATTTGCAGGTTCTGATGGTTTCTTTAACAAGAATGAGGGAGAGTTCAAGACTTGACGTTGTGTGTAGTATGTTGCCCGCAGCGTTACTATGCAAATTGACTCTATTTAGAGCAGAAACAGAACTTTTGCCATCATATCCTGCTCAGTGTTTTATTTTTTTATTATATTTTATTTCATTGTCTGAAGCCATTTATTTGTGGCATAATTTTAGTTTTTCTTTAGTTTCATTGGGTTTTTGCCACACTTCTGAAAAAATAATAAAGATTAATTAAATAACCCCTTGCGCCAAACGGAACAGTCAAGGGTTATTTGCAGACCATTGAACATGACCGCGCCTTCCTATCTATCTCCCATTGAAATTAATGGGGAAGTTGCATGAATTTTATATTGGTTTGAAATGTATTACAAGGTAAACTTTCAAACATATTGAAAGGTCAGAACATATGTCTGGCGGCAATAATCACATAATAATTAAAATATTAACATTAATAAATTGCCATAGAATGTAAACAAAACCACGTGATCGAAAACACTGTTATTATTGGTGTGACGTCAACGGCCGGAGTAACGCGGCCATCTTGCTTATGTTTCCGTAGATACTCACGGTGATCGTGACGTAAATAGGCATTGGTTTCTGAGTTTTTTTGTGACATTACTGACATTTCTTTTGAACAAGTCATAGAAATGTCAATACTGTGTAAGGTAGTGACATGACTGAGGCTCTTTGAAAAAAAAAACTATAAAATAAATAAGGCGAACAGCCCTATAATTTGTTTTGTAAGGAGGATGTAAACATGTAAAGCAAAAGTAATAGATATCAAAAATAAAATTCTTTATGTTAGATCTGTTTATTCATTGTTACTATTCAAATTTTCGTAACATAAAACAATAAATTTTAAAAAGCCTTTGTAAGACACATTATTTTGCTGTTAACAATTATTTTCACATATTTGTAAATAAACGGAAACAATTTTGTATGTAGTATTAGGTTTATATTTTAACAATATTTACAAATACAGTTAAATTTAAGAAAATACATATTTCTAAAGATTTCTGTACCTAAACAATTTTATGATCGACCGCTTCCATTATTTATTCGTACTTATTTTCAATTAACCTTACATTAAAATGGTCTTCAGAAACATACAACGTTGAAATGATAGAGTTTTACGCTTTTTCCTTCGTCGTGATTCATTGCCATACACCACATTTTTCTAGTTTTTTTCAATTTTTGGCACGGAGAAATATTTTTTATTAGCCGCTGTACGGAAAGTATTTGTAATTGCACAATGCAATATTTCTTCCATTTTCCCGGTGATAATACACTTTCTGTGCTCATTCTACGAGTCTATTTTGCAAATTTTTTCAACACCAGTGTCTGTTTAACACAATAACACTTAATAAATATCACATGTTATGTGATAAATATTACAAACGTCAAACTAACTCTTCTACCTAACCTGAACCTAAACGTATGTACTGTACTGCGACTGCGTTGTTTTGGGCTTTACAGGTGACGTCACTGCGGCTGGTGACATCACAGATATTTAATATGGTGGCCTCCGTTTTCTGGAGGCGTGGTCAGACCAAAACTTTAAAAGCCGTTTTTGAGTTTATTTTTTCATCAAATTGTCTAGGACAAACGGCATTTCGATTAAAATAATACATTCTTTCATTTCCATGTATTTGAAAAAATCATGCAATTTCCCCATTAGTAAATAAACTTTTATTTTCATATCGCGCTCTGTTTTACATTTAAAAAAATATTTCTTAAACTAATTCCAATCTGATCCTTTTTTATTTTGAATTCGATTTTATATACAGGATCTCCGGAATATGGGTGCCGTAATTTTAAGGGCTTATATGTCTGACTAAAAGCAATAAAAAAACTTATGAAAAAAATGTATAAAACGAATAGTTTGCCTACAAATACAACTCAAAAATAAAAATACAACTGCAATAATATGCATAATTATATTACGAAATAAAAAACTAAGGTGAAATTAAGGTTAAGTAAATGCGCCTGTAACGTAATTTAATTTTTGGATGAGTAAAATGAAGTAAACAATTGAAGTTTCCGAGAAACTCATTAAAACTGTAACATACGACAACGCTGCAGTGTCATACTGTGCTGATAACCTAAAAGTAATATTACTCATAACGGTGTGTACAGTTACTACGACTCATTTTTGTCTAGTTTTCCTTTGACGTTTGTGAATGTACATAAACAAAAATGGAACAATTTATATTTATTTATTTAAACAGTACACTGTCCTACAGATCAAGGTCCAGTTACAGGGCATGAATATATTAACCATACCCAGCTGCATGGCATGTTAATTTACGGTGAATTTAGGCAAAAATCTCTGACTACAAGACGTTTGTACGGTAAACGCTTTTTGCAAGAAACAGAAGCCATTTTAAACACTTGTAACAATAATTCTGCGTCGTGAAATGAGCTCTAAGAAAACCATTTACAGTAAGTAGGTACTTATGTTTAGGTGTACCTATTTGTAATTATTATGTACAAATAGATAACAATCCTAAGTCAGTCTGTGAGCGATGTTGTCACATATTCAATACCTGTTTGCTATATAATTCTGTTACCGTTGGTTAGATAAACTTATCATGTGGAAAAATTAAGGCACTCATATTCCAGACACCCTGTATATTTTGCTGAGGTTAACATGGTCCCTGATATTCATAAAGTTTAGACACCTCTTTTTACTCTGTAACTAGTTGTAAAATAAATTACAAAATCTCTTTTACAATAATATTAGTTTATAGCTGCAAAATATTCTCATTTCTATTATAAGTATAGGCAACATCGTAACAAATATATCATACTCGGTTTATAGGCTATTAAAAACACCATTTTTGGATAATTTCGCTAATAAATTACCAACAATGATCCATACAATGTATGTAGAAATATAATTTTATGACTTCTGGAATTTCAGGTAGTTGCCAATAATAATGCAACCTTTCTAAATTTTTCAATATCATATAACATTATATAAACTTTATAGTCGAACTATCCATATGTATTTAATGTTTACACCTTTATGCATATACAGTGAGTATCTTTTTACACAGATTTTTTTTTAGTTCTCTTGTAAGAAATAACTATTTAACGAATCGCAAGGTAATTAATTCAATTTGAATAAATAATGTACAGCGCAGTCCATTTTTGATGGGAATCCAGGGTATCTCGAATTCAATTAAACCTCTATATATTATATATTACTGTAACCAGAATCAAAAGATCTTGCAAATTAACCAGAAATATACAGGGTGTCGTATTTAAAAAACCACAAGTTTGTTCTGTATCTAACAAACGGGACCAGATAAAAAAAATTCAGCAACGCCAATAGATTCTACTTAAAATTATGTAAAACTTTTTCCTTTAAACTTTTTTGATAGACCTGAAAATAATAAAGTTACAGGGCCCTGACGAAAATGGCAAAATTTGAAAAATGCCCTGTATCTCAAAAACGAAACACAGTAGACCCGATCTGATTTCACCTTTAAGTCTAACTGGAAAAAGTAGATCGATAATGCATAAGCGGTTTTGTTGTACATATTGTAGTTTCCGAGATACCCTGGATTCCCATCAAAAATGGACTGCTTTGTATATACAAACACAAATATTTAATTAGGTTTTGTAGGTATTATACAAGTTGTCCAGTATTTTTTTATACGATCCGTCAATTTAACGTATTTACTGATTGGATTAAAAGGAATAGTAAGTTGCTTACAAAAATGTCAGATCGGTAAAAACAGTCACTTACCGATTGGAAGGCAGTAAGTAAAAAAAATATAAGTAATCATCCAAACGATTTAACTGAATAGTTTTTCAAATATGGCTACCGCTGTTTATAAATCTCCAAGTTAATTGCGTCTTTTGTTATTGTTGATAGTGTGATTTTGAGATTTTTTAGTAAATGATAGTTATCACAGGATTGTCACTTTGACACTAAATAAATTTAAATTTAAAAATCATTTAAACCATATATTTTGATTATTGCATGGATCGTGCACTGAAACTACTTTAAGTCCCTCGTATTTGGCCATTTTTTGCTATAGTATTTACGTGCGGCGGTACGGCGGTGATCTCAAAACATCAAAGTGCCGACAGAAAGTGGTATAACATATATTTATTCAGTAAACTTTGCTATAACGCTAGCCTCCTTGGACAAAAATATTGTGCATTAAATCAACTTACCTCAGTACAATTTTGAGTTCTTAACAGGTTACAGACCTAAGAAAGTAGTTTTTTAATATCGTTTCTTTTTTTTGTGATATAAACACGAATATTCGATTGATATTTGAATTAACTACGTTTAACGTACTTGTTAAGCTTGAAAATCAATACATAAATTCTAACAGATTATTAATTCAAAAAGTTATTACAGCCAGTAATGTCTAGTATAAGTAATTAATAATAAGGTTACTTCTAAAAAATGCTTTATAAGTACCGATCATAAGAGTCCACAATCATATCTTCATTTATATCAACAATTTGAATATTAGAAGTTTTTGATGAGATGAAAGTTTATTTGGCCACTTATAATTTATATGATAGTAGAAATCATGTTTATAATATTATAAATGTTGGTATGTCACATTTAAGGTTGGTTTCGCTGTTGAGTGAAACAGCGATTCTGAAGAGGCGTGGCAGTTACTTTACTTTACAAAAAATTATAGTCTGTCTACCTGTATACTATATATTTATAAAAAAAAGTAAACAAAAAATTATTTGTATATTCCAGGGATGTAAGTACAAAAATATTTTAAAGAATATAAAGAAAAATATGAATTCATGAAATTGCCTTCAAAAAATTTTCAAACTTATTTATAAACTAAAAAATTTATTTATGGAGACCCAACTCCAACTTCTATGAAAGCAATTGACGACTATGCCTGACTACGTCATTTGTGCTGTAGTGTGCCGCCGCGCACGGTGAGTCACTGCAAACGAGCAATAGACCAGACTAGAAAAAGCACCTACATTGTCGTAGGTACTTAACCGCAGACCTCTCGCCCTGGGCGATGCGCCATTAAATATATAAATGATAATGAAGGAAACAACTACTCCGCGGGGTAATGCCCCGACGGGCATTGAATTACACCTGCAGTATCTGTGTGGACAGCCAAGAACTCTTGTCGGTCACTCCACCAGACATAGACCGGTTTCGGGCTTGTTAGTCCTCATCAGTATGCCATAGGTGAGATGACCGACAATTGAACTGGCTGTTCCTTCATATGTAGGTTCACATATAAATCGAGTGCAGGTGAGATGTAACTGGTCTGCTCTCAGACCCAAATTTTTAAAGCAATTCATTCCCAAACTTTTAATAATGTTTAATTAAAAGTTATAACTTTGACATCCTGCGTCTTTTTAAGAATCAACTTTTGGACTAAAGTAAGTTGGCTAGATATTGCATATTCTCTGCGAATAATAATAAAGATATCCAAATATAGGTATAATAAATAATGTTTCTCTAAAGTCTACAATAATTCAAATAATAATACATAAAAATGTTATTTGTGATAGATATTATAACATTACGAATAATGTCCAGAACGTTCAGGGCAATGAGTAAAAGAAGAAAAATCTATGGAGGGCTGTCTTCTGACTCCTCCACCAAAAAATTACACTCGACACCCTTGTGTTTTGTAATAGAGGTAGTTTCTTATTTGTTTATTTTTTAATTTATTTTGCAACTTGTCCATAATAATTCCCTACATTTGTGCTTTATAAAACTTTTTTGTAACTTTCATATTTGACGCTCCACCGCCCATTCCATATTACAATATTTTTTTATTATGGTTCAGTAAAGATACAAAAAAGGCTGACGAGCTGGTTCT